>OZ022267.1:8084713-8177213 GCA_963978885.1 Nemotelus pantherinus | reverse complement strand
CACTCGGCTTAAGTCTGAATTTCACGAATGGTCGCGGCATCAATTTTGTAGCGATTGATCAATTAAAACACTACAATATTCTTCATACTATTTATTTCTAATTCCAGTGATGGTTTTCAAAACTCCCAGTATTTTTCTTGGACTTTCCTGGTTTTTCTCAAGCTCCTCGGATTTTTCATACAGTCGCGTGATTTTTTCCAAGGGTTCCAGTATATTTCCTGGACCGCTTTAATTTTTGTCAAGGTGCTAGGATTTTTCAGACGGTAGCGTGATTTTTTCCAAGACTTCCAGTATTTTTCCTAAACAGTCCTGGTTTTTCTCAAGCTTCTAGGATTTTTCATTCGGTCTTGTGATTTTTTCCAAGACTTCCAGTATTTTCTCGATAGTCTTAATGTGTTTCAAGCACCTAGGATTTTTTCTACAAATCCCGTGATGATTTTCAAAATATCCAGTATTTTTCCTAGATCGCCTAGATTTTTCCGTCAGTCGCGTGATTTTTTCCAAGGTTTCCAGTATTTTTTCTGGACCGCTTTAATTTTTGTCAAGGTGCTAGGATTTTTCATACGGTCGCGTGATTTTTTCCAAGACTTCCAGTATTTTTCCTAAACAGTCCTGGTTTTTCTCAAGCTTCTAGGATTTTTCATACGGTCTCGTGATTTTTCCCAAGACTTGCAGTATTTTCCCTAAGCATTCTACATTTTTCTCAAGCTTCTTGGATTTTTTCCACGATCCTGTGATTTTTCAAGATTTCCAGTATTTTTCCGAGACTGCCTCGATTTTTCTCAAGCTTCTTGGGTTTTTTCTACGATCCTGTGATTTTTCCCGAGACGCCCAGTATTTTCTAAAGATAACCAATATTTTTCCTAGACCGTTTCCTAGACCTAGACCTGGGATTTTTTCTACGTTCCTGTGATTTATTCAAGACTTCCAGTATGTTTCCCAGACCACCCTGATTTTTCTCAAGCTCCTAGGCATTTTCATATGGTCGCGCGATTTTTTTTCCAAGACTTCCAGTATCCTTCCTATTCAGCCCTGATTTGCCACAAGCTTCTAGGATTTTTTCTACGATCCTGCGTGTTTTTTTTTTTAACTTTCAGTATTTTCCCTAGACAGTCTTGATTTTTCTCAAGCTCCAAGGGCTTTTTCTACCATCTCGTGGTTTTTTTTCAAGACTTCCATTATATTTTCTAGACAGCCCTTATTTGTATCAAGCTTCTAGGATTTTTTCTACGATCCTGTGTGTTTTTTTTATTGAACTTCCAGTATTTTCCCTAGACAGTCCTGATTTTTCTCAAGCTCCAAGGGCTTTTTCTACGATCTCTTGGTTTTTTTTCAAGACTTGCATTATATTTTCTAGACAGCCCTTATTTGTTTCAAGCTTCTAGGATTTTTTCTACGATCCTGTGTGTTTTTTTTAACTTCCAGTATTTTCCCTAGACAGTCTTGATTTTTCTCAAGCTCCAAGGGTTTTTTCTACGATCTCGTGGTGTTTTTTTCAAAACTTCCATTATATTTTCTAGACAGCCCTTATTTGTATCAAGCTTCTAGGATTTTTTCTACGATCCTGTGTGTTTTTTTTTTGAACTTCCAGTATTTTCAAAAAACAGTCTTGATTTTTCTCAAGCTCCAAGGGTTTTTTCTACGATCTCGTGGTGTTTTTTTCGAAACTTCCATTATATTTTCTAGACAGCCCTTATTTGTATCAAGCTTCTAGGATTTTTTCTACGATCCTGTGATTTTTTTCAAAACATCAAGTATTTTTCCTAGACAGTCCTGAGTTTTCTGAAGCTCCAAGGATTTTTCATACGGTCTCGTGATTTTTCCCAAGACTTGCAGTATTTTTCCTAAGCATTCCTGATTTTTTTAAAGCTTTCTGTATTTCTCTACATTCCCGTGATTTTTTCAGGACTTCCATTATTTTTCCTCGACCGCCATGATTTTTCTCGAGCTCCTAGGATTTTTCACACCGCGAAATTTTTTCCAAGACTTCCAGTATTTTTCCTCGATAGTCTTATTGCGTCGAAAGCTTCTAGGATTTTTTTTACGATACTGTGATTTTTTTTAAAACTTCCAGCATATTTCCTAGACAGCCCTGATTTCTTCGTCAAGCTCCTGGGACTTTTCCTACATTCCCGGGACTTTTTCAAGACTTCCAGTATTTTTCCTAGACCATCCTGATTTTTCTCAAGCTCCTAGGATTTTTCATACGGTCCCGTGTGACCGATAAGTTCCTGGGGAATTTTTTGATGGAATAATGGTCGCAATATTACCAATGGGACATTGTTTATGCGTTTATGAAGAGGATTTCAGATTAAAGTTTCCATCAGTGTGAATATTTGTTAAGTGTTGCTTCGTACATGATGCTGGATCACTCGCAAAGCTAATTTTCATGGCTTGGTTAAGATAGTGCATTGATAGAAAATTCTCAAGATCGGTTTGGTTTTGCAGAAGTATTAACCGGTCGATGTGTGGGTGTGCATTGCGTTACCCAGGATTTTGTATGGGAACTGTGTAGAAAATGCGTGCTATGAAGGTTTTCGTTCTGTAAATTTACAAAAATCTACATGCTAGCAAAGAAAAGCGTCGTAACTTTCGTGAAATCATTGAATTTCGTTGGTTGATGGTGTTCAAAGCTTTCTATAAGTCAATAGTAATATTTTGAAAGCAATGGTTGTGTAATCGAAACATACATATATGTTACGTTTTATGGAGGTTGAATATTATATATGTCCTTAAAAATACGTATGCATTTAATGTATTTAAAAAGGGCTCTGCTTGATAAAATATATACATAAACGGAGGTATGCATCAACAGCATCAGCTTTATAAAAAATGTTAACGCCGCAGCGTGTATTTCGTCTGATAAGGAGACGTCTCCCTACTTTAGTTTCAAGACACGGAAAAGAAAAATGCCACTATATAGTGGCTGGTACAGTGAATATAAAGTTTAAAAAAGTGACTGAATTTTTGTAAAAGAATGAAAATGTGGTTTTGTGAAATAGTTGGTAATACCGATATATGTGCTAAGAAACTTGTGTCTTAATTTAGATTTTACTTTTGCAAGTACCCCGGAAAAGGCGTTAAGTTGTACGAGGCAGTTTTTGATGTGTTTTTTTCATTCGTTCACATCGCCGCCATTTCGTGTTGAAAAATTATTAAAAAAATATTTTCATTTACTGTAAGACATGTACTTTAAGGATTTGATATTAAAAACTTTCTGAATAAACAATATATATGTTTTAAGTCGATCTGAAATAAGCAATTTTGTTTCGATTTTACATGTATTTCCCCCTAAAGTATTCATTCATCTCGAAACGTTTCGATATAATTTCGTTCTTTGCGGTCGATAAAGCTATAAACGCCGTCTCAGATAATGTGCGAAGACCTTGTCTGAGATTAAGTCTGAAGTAACGTGCCCGATTCACACTTCAACAGATTTTAGATGAAAAAAAGATATCTAAGAATTTCTGCATTTTTCTACACATAAATTTATACTTGGCTAATCTATATTTTCTGTACTTCCAGATTTTCGTTTCGATTTTGGTTCGCGATCGTTAAAACATTGGTATAAACGACGTTTCTTGAAATCAACGACATCAGGACATCGGACATCCTACGATAATTCATTGATGTTGCGATGAAAGAACTAAGGTCAGTGGTATTTTGATAAATTCATTGAACATATTCGAAATTTGAATTAGAAAAAAACTAGAAATTATTCTATAGTTATTGTTACTGTGGTGAAGCATAACATTTTTACGGTTTGTGGTGATGCATTTTGAGGTTGCTGACTGCCATCTCGTATTATGTATTAACATGAATTTGAACTAGATAAGTATTATTTAAATACAGTTTACATGATACTGTGTTAATTTCGTGGTTTCCACAGTGATGATAATTTTCTCCCGGTCGTTGAAACACTGCAAATGTTTCACGGGTGAACCGGAAGTCTGATGTTTATGCTACCCATTTCATTTTTTCCGTCTGGGTAGTGCAACATCCAGGAACTTAGAGTTGAATTTAATTTGGCGCCCCGACTCGCCGCCTCGAACAATCACGGGAAAGGATTAGGAATATCGGGAATGTTATTCGTCTTAGTTCGTTATTGCGTTGTTGCTTCATCTCATTATCGGATGTCGTTGATACCGAAAATTTATACGCGATTACAGGTTACTGAGTATTTAAATAAAAGTATCGAGGTCAAGCCACAAGCTTGTACTGAGTTAGTGACATATGTATACTGTGCTAGCGCAGTGATACGTGTAATATATGTGCTTGTGTCAATTCAGTGACCTGTGTACTTTATGTGCTAGTGTAAATTAAGTGAGATGTGTACGATATGGGTATAATTTCACGACAGTCTACTGAGTATTTTCTCCCTATATCCAATGATCTTCTCTTGACCTCAGTGCTATTTCAGCGCTCCCATGATTTTTCGCCCAAGTGATTTTCGCCCAATTTTTTTGCCCAAGTTTTTCTATGTTCCAGTATAATTTCACGGCAGTCTACTGAATATTTTCTCCCTATACCCAATGATCTCCTGACCTCAGTGCTATTTGTGTTTGTGTCAGCTCAGTGACCTGTGTACTATTTGCGGTTGTGTCAATTCAGTGACCTGTGTACTATTTGCGGTTGTGTCAATTCAGTGACCTGTGTACTATTTGCGGTTGTGTCAATTCAGTGACCTGTGTACTATTTGTGGTTGTGTCAATTCAGTGACCTGTGTACTATTTGCGGTTGTGTCAATTCAGTGACCTGCGTACTATTTGCGGTTGTGTCAATTCAGTGACCTGTGTACTATTTGCGGTTGTGTCAATTCAGTGACCTGTGTACTACTTGCGGTTGTGTCAATTCAGTGACCTGTGTACTATTTGTGTTTGTGTCAATTCAGTGACCTGTGTACTATTTGCGGTTGTGTCAATTCAGTGACCTGTGTACTATTTGTGTTTGTGTCAATTCAGTGATAAGTGTGCTATATGTGTTTGATCATACGTGTTCAGCTTAATGATTAATTTCGTAGTGATCTTGTCTAGATCTCGGTATTTAACTGCTACTCGCTGGCAGCTCATGCGTACGTTCGCCTGTTCTCTAAGAGGGACCTCAATTTCCGCCTTGAATTTTTCATGCTCGGATCCGTCGGATTTAAGTTCGAGCAGCAGGCAGCCTGTCTGTCCGTCGTATGCGGGTCACGTTTTCACTTAGGTCCTCTAAAGTAGGGTCTGCCTTAACATTTCGCAGGACGTCCGCGTATGCTGGAAGATAGCCCGCCGGAAGGCACGGTTCTTTCCGACGTGTGGAGCTATATCCTCGTTTGAAATTTATCATCCTTAACTTCCATCGTTGGTTTATTAATGTGTACTATATTTGTTTGTGTCAAATCAGTGACCGGTGTACTATTTGCGGTTGTGTCAATTCAGTGACCTGTGTACTACTTGCGGTTGTGTCAATTCAGTGACCTGTGTACTACTTGCGGTTGTGTCAATTCAGTGACCTGTGTACTATTTGTGTTTGTGTCAATTCAGTGACCTGTGTACTACTTGCGGTTGTGTCAATTCAGTGACCTGTGTACTATTTGTGTTTGTGTCAATTCAGTGACCTGTGTACTATTTGCGGTTGTGTCAATTCAGTGACCTGTGTACTATTTGTGTTTGTGTCAATTCAGTGATAAGTGTGCTATATGTGTTTGATCATACGTGTTCAGCTTAATGATTAATTTCGTAGTGATCTTGTCTAGATCTCGGTGTTTAACTGCAACTCGCTGGCAGCTCATGCGTACGTTCGCCTGTTCTCTAAGAGGGACCTCAATTTCCGCCTTGAATTTTTCATGCTCGGATCCGTCGGATTTAAGTTCGAGCAGCAGGCAGCCTGTCTGTCCGTCGTATGCGGGTCACGTTTTCACTTAGGTCCTCTAAAGTAGGGTCTGCCTTAACATTTCGCAGGACGTCCGCGTATGCTGGAAGATAGCCCGCCGGAAGGCACGGTTCTTTCCGACGTGTGGAGCTATATCCTCGTTTGAAATTTATCATCCTTAACTTCCATCGTTGGTTTATTAATGTGTACTATATTTGTTTGTGTCAAATCAGTGACCGGTGTACTATTTGCGGTTGTGTCAATTCAGTGACCTGTGTACTATTTGCCGTTGTGTCAATTCAGTGACCTGTGTACTACTTGCGGTTGTGTCAATTCAGTGACCTGTGTACTACTTGCAGTTGTGTCAATTCAGTGACCTGTGTACTATTTGTGTTTGTGTCAATTCAGTGACCTGTGTACTATTTGCGGTTGTGTCAATTCAGTGACCTGTGTACTATTTGTGTTTGTGTCAATTCAGTGATAAGTGTGCTATATGTGTTTGATCATACGTGTTCAGCTTAATGATTAATTTCGTAGTGATCTTGTCTCAAGACCTCAATTTCCGCCTTGAATTTTTCATGCTCGGATCCGTCGGATTTAAGTTCGAGCAGCAGGCAGCCTGTCTGTCCGTCGTATGCGGGTCACGTTTTCACTTAGGTCCTCTAAAGTAGGGTCTGCCTTAACATTTCGCAGGACGTCCGCGTATGCTGGAAGATAGCCCGCCGGAAGGCACGGTTCTTTCCGACGTGTGGAGGTATATCCTCGTTTGAAATTTATCATCCTTAACTTCCATCGTTGGTTTATTAATGTGTACCATATTTGTTTGTGTCAAATCAGTGACCGGTGTACTATTTGCGGTTGTGTCAATTCAGTGACCTGTGTACTATTTGCGGTTGTGTCAATTCAGTGACCTGTGTACTACTTGCGGTTGTGTCAATTCAGTGACCTGTGTACTATTTGTGTTTGTGTCAATTCAGTGACCTGTGTACTATTTGCGGTTGTGTCAATTCAGTGACCTGTGTACTATTTGTGTTTGTGTCAATTCAGTGATAAGTGTGCTATATGTGTTTGATCATACGTGTTCAGCTTAATGATTAATTTCGTAGTGATCTTGTCTAGATCTCGGTATTTAACTGCTACTCGCTGGCAGCTCATGCGTACGTTCGCCTGTTCTCTAAGAGAGACCTCAATTTCCGCCTTGAATTTTTCATGCTCGGATCCGTCGGATTTAAGTTCGAGCAGCAGGCAGCCTGTCTGTCCGTCGTATGCGGGTCACGTTTTCACTTAGGTCCTCTAAAGTAGGGTCTGCCTTAACATTTCGCAGGACGTCCGCGTATGCTGGAAGATAGCCCGCCGGAAGGCACGGTTCTTTCCGACGTGTGGAGGTATATCCTCGTTTGAAATTTATCATCCTTAACTTCCATCGTTGGTTTATTAATGTGTACTATATTTGTTTGTGTCAAATCAGTGACCGGTGTACTATGTGTGTTTTCTTCAACTCAGTGCTATTTTAGCGCTCCCATGATTTTTCTTAGACTGCCTAGATTTTCTAGACGGCCAAGATTTTCTAGACTTGCCCAAGTTTTTCTAGGTTCTAGTATAATTTCACGACAGTCTACTGAATATTTTCTCCCTTTATCCAATGATCTCTTGACCTCAGTGCTATCTCAGCGCTTCCATGATTTTTCCTAGACTGCCTGGATTTTGTAGACTTGCCCAAGCTTTTATATATTCCAGTTTTATTTCACGACAGTCTACTGACTATTTTCTCCCAATATCCAATGATCTCTCGACCTCAGTGCTATTTCATCGCTCCCATGATTTTTCCTAGACTGTCTGGATTTTCTAGACTTGCCCAAGTTTATCTAGGTTCCAGTATAATTTCACTACAGTCTACTGAGTATTTTCTCCCTATACCCAATGATCTCTTGACCTCAGTGCTAATGCAGCACTCCCATGATTTTTCCTAGACTGCCTGGATTTTCTAGACTTGCCCAAATTTTTCTATGTTCCAGTATAATTTCACGACAGTCTACTGAATATTTTCTCTCTATATCCAATGATCTTCTTTTGACCTCAGTGCTATTTCAGCGCTCCCATGATTTTTCCTAGACTGCCTGGATTTTCTAGACTTGCCCAAGTTTTTCTAGGTTCCAGTAATATTTCACGACAGTCTACTGAGTATTTTCTCCCTATACCCAATGATCTTCTGATCTCAGTGCTATTTCAGCGCTCCCATGATTTTTTCTACACTGCCTGGATTTTCTAGACTTGCCCAAGTTTTTCTAGGTTCCAGTAATATTTCACGACAGTCTACTGAATATTTTCTCCCTATATCCAATGATCTCTTGACCTCAGTGCTATTTCAGCGCCCCCATGATTTTTCGTAGACTGCCTGGGATTTCTAGACTTGCCCAAGTTTTTCTAGGTTCCAGTAATATTTCACGACAGTCTACTGAATATTTTCTCCCTATATCCAATGATCTCTTGACCTCAGTGCTATTTCAGCGCTCCCATGATTTTTCCTAGACTGCCTGGATTTTGTAGACTTGCCCGAGTTTTTCTAGGTTCCGGTAATATTTCACGACAGTCTACTGAAGATTTTCTCTCTATATCCAATGATCTTCTCTTGACCTCAGTGCTATTTCAGCGCTCCCATGATTTTTCCTAGACGGCCTGGATTTTCTAGACTTGCCCGAGTTTTTCTAGGTTCCAGTAATATTTCACGACAGTCTACTGAATATTTTCTCTCTATATCCAATGATCTTCTCTTGGTCTCAGTGCAACTTCAGCGCTCCCATGATTTTTCCTAGACTGCCTGGATTTTCGAAACTTGCCCAAGTTTTTCTAGGTTCCAGTAATATTCCACGACAGTCTACTGAATATTTTCTCCCTATATCCAATGATCTCTTGACCTCAGTGCTATTTCAGCGCTCCCATGATTTTTCCTAGACTGCCTGGGTTTTCTAGAGTTGCCCAAGTTTTTCTAGGTTCCAGTAATATTTCACGACAGTCTACTGAATATTTTCTCTCTATATCCAATGATCTTCTCTTGACCTCAGTGCTATTTCAGCGCTCCCATGATTTTTCCTAGACTGCCTGGATTTTCTAGACTTGCCCGAGTTTTTCTAGGTTCCAGTAATATTTCACGACAGTCGACTGAATATTTTCTCCCTACATCCAATGACCTCTTGACCTCAGTGCTATTTCAGCGCTCCCATGATTTTTCCTAGACTGCCTGGATTTTCTAGACTTGCCCAAGTTTTTCTAGGTTCCAGTAATATTTCACGACAGTCTACTGAATATTTTCTCCCTATATCCAATGATCTCTTGACCTCAGTGCTATTTCAGCGCTCCCATGATTTTTCCTAGACTGCCTGGATTTTCTAGACTTGCCCAAGTTTTTCTAGGTTCCAGTAATATTTCACGACAGTCTACTGAATATTTTCTCCCTATATCCAATGATCTCTTGACCTCAGTTTTATTTCAGCGCTCCCATGATTTTTCCTAGACTGCCTGGATTTTGTAGACTTGCCCGAGTTTTTCTAGGTTCCGGTAATATTTCACGACAGTCTACTGAAGATTTTCTCTCTATATCCAATGATCTTCTCTTGACCTCAGTGCTATTTCAGCGCTCCCATGATTTTTCCTAGACGGCCTGGATTTTCTAGACTTGCCCGAGTTTTTCTAGGTTCCAGTAATATTTCACGACAGTCTACTGAATATTTTCTCCCTATATCCAATGATCTCTTGACCTCAGTGCTATTTCAGCGCTCCCATGATTTTTTCTACACTGCCTGGATTTTCTAGACTTGCCCAAGTTTTTCTAGGTTCCAGTAATATTTCACGACAGTCTACTGTATATTTTCTCCCTATATCCAATGATCTCTTGACCTCAGTGCTATTTCAGCGCTCCCATGATTTTTCCTAGACTGCCTGGATTTTGTAGACTTGCCCGAGTTTTTCTAGGTTCCGGTAATATTTCACGACAGTCTACTGAAGATTTTCTCTCTATATCCAATGATCTTCTCTTGACCTCAGTGCTATTTCAGCGCTCCCATGATTTTTCCTAGACGGCCTGGATTTTCTAGACTTGCCCGAGTTTTTCTAGGTTCCAGTAATATTTCACGACAGTCTACTGAATATTTTCTCTCTATATCCAATGATCTTCTCTTGACCTCAGTGCAACTTCAGCGCTCCCATGATTTTTCCTAGACTGCCTGGATTTTCTAGACTTGCCCAAGTTTTTCTAGGTTCCAGTAATATTTCACGACAGTCTACTGAATATTTTCTCTCTATATCCAATGATCTTCTCTTGACCTCCGTGCTATTTCAGCGCTCCCATGATTTTTCCTAGACTGCCTGGATTTTCTAGACTTGCCCGAGTTTTTCTAGGTTCCAGTAATATTTCACGACAGTCTACTGAATATTTTCTCTCTATATCCAATGATCTTCTCTTGACCTCAGTGCTATTTCAGCGCTCCCATGATTTTTCCTAGACTGCCTGGATTTTCTAGACTTGCCCAAGTTTTTCTAGGTTCCAGTAATATTTCACGACAGTCTACTGAATATTTTCTCTCTATATCCAATGATCTTCTCTTGGTCTCAGTGCAACTTCAGCGCTCCCATGATTTTTCCTAGACTGCCTGGATTTTCGAAACTTGCCCAAGTTTTTCTAGGTTCCAGTAATATTCCACGACAGTCTACTGAATATTTTCTCCCTATATCCAATGATCTCTTGACCTCAGTGCTATTTCAGCGCTCCCATGATTTTTCCTAGACTGCCTGGGTTTTCTAGAGTTGCCCAAGTTTTTCTAGGTTCCAGTAATATTTCACGACAGTCTACTGAATATTTTCTCTCTATATCCAATGATCTTCTCTTGACCTCAGTGCTATTTCAGCGCTCCCATGATTTTTCCTAGACTGCCTGGATTTTCTAGACTTGCCCAAGTTTTTCTAGGTTCCAGTAATATTTCACGACAGTCTACTGATTATTTTCTCTCTATATCCAATGATTTTCTCTTGACCTCAGTGCTATTTCAGCGCTCCCATGATTTTTCCTAGACTGTCTGGATTTTCTAGACTTGCCCAAGTTTTTCTAAGTTCCAGTTTTATTTCACGACAGTCTACTGACTATTTTCTCCCAATATCCAATGATCTCTCGACCTCAGTGCTATTTCATCGCTCCCATGATTTTTCCTAGACTGTCTGGATTTTCTAGACTTGCCCAAGTTTATCTAGGTTCCAGTATAATTTCGCTACAGTCTACTAAGTATTTTCTCCCTATATCCAATGGCCTCTTGACCTCAGTGCTAATTCAGCACTCCCATGATTTTTCCTAGACTGCCTGGATTTTCTAGACTTGCCCAAATTTTTCTAGGTTCCAGTATAATTTCACGACAGTCTACTGAATATTATCTCCCTTTATCCAATGATCTCTTGACCTCAGTGCTATTTCAGCGCTCCCATGATTTTTCCTAGACTGCCTGGATTTTCTAGACTTGCCCAAGTTTTTCTAGGTTCCAGTAATATTTCACGACAGTCTACTGAATATTTTCTCTCTATATCTAATGATCTTCTCTTGACCTCAGTGCTATTTCAGCGCTCCCATGATTTTTCGTAGACTGCCTGGATTTTCTAGACTTGCCCAAGTTTTTCTAGGTTCCAGTAATATTTCACGACAGTCTATTGAATATTTTCTCTCTATATCCAATGATCTTCTCTTGACCTCAGTGCTATATCAGCGCTCCCATGATTTTTCCTAGACTGCCTGGATATTCTAGACTTGCCCGAGTTTTTCTAGGTTCCAGTATAATTTCACGACAGTCTTCTGAATATTATCTCCCTTTATCCAATGATCTCTTGACCTCAGTGCTAATTCAGCACTCCCATGATTTTTCCTAGACTGCCTGGATTTTCTAGACTTGCCCAAATTTTTCTAGGTTCCAGTATAATTTCACGACAGTCTACTGAATATTATCTCCCTTTATCCAATGATCTCTTGACCTCAGTGCTATTTCAGCGCTCCCATGATTTTTCCTAGACTGCCTGGATTTTCTAGACTTGCCCAAGTTTTTCTAGGTTCCAGTAATATTTCACGACAGTCTACTGAATATTTTCTCTCTATATCTAATGATCTTCTCTTGACCTCAGTGCTATTTCAGCGCTCCCATGATTTTTCGTAGACTGCCTGGATTTTCTAGACTTGCTCAAGTTTTTCTAGGTTCCAGTAATATTTCACGACAGTCTATTGAATATTTTCTCTCTATATCCAATGATCTTCTCTTGACCTCAGTGCTATATCAGCGCTCCCATGATTTTTCCTAGACTGCCTGGATATTCTAGACTTGCCCGAGTTTTTCTAGGTTCCAGTATAATTTCACGACAGTCTACTGAATATTTTCTCTCTATATCCAATGATCTTCTCTTGACCTCAGTGCTATTTCAGCGCTCCCATGATTTTTCCTAGACTGCCTGGATTTTCTAGACTTGCCAGAGTTTTCCTAGGTTCCAGTTATATTTCACGACAGTCTACTGAATATTTTCTCCCTACATCCAATGATCTCTTGACCTCAGTGCTATTTCAGCGCTTCCATGATTTTTCCTAGACTGCCTGGATTTTCTAGACTTGCCCAAGTTTTTCTAGGTTCCAGTAATATTTCACGACAGTCTACTGAATATTTTCTCTCTATATCTAATGATCTTCTCTTGACCTCAGTGCTATTTCAGCGCTCCCATGATTTTTCGTAGACTGCCTGGATTTTCTAGACTTGCTCAAGTTTTTCTAGGTTCCAGTAATATTTCACGACAGTCTATTGAATATTTTCTCTCTATATCCAATGATCTTCTCTTGACCTCAGTGCTATATCAGCGCTCCCATGATTTTTCCTAGGCTGCCTGGATATTCTAGACTTGCCCGAGTTTTTCTAGGTTCCAGTATAATTTCACGACAGTCTACTGAATATTATCTCCCTTTATCCAATGATCTCTTGACCTCAGTGCTATTTCAGCGCTCCCATGATTTTTCCTAGACTGCCTGGATTTTCTAGACTTGCCCAAGTTTTTCTAGGTTCCAGTAATATTTCACGACAGTCTACTGAATATTTTCACCCTATATCCAATGATCTCTTGACCTCAGTGCTATTTCAGCGCTCCCATGATTTTTCCTAGACTGCCTGGATTTTCTAGACTTGCCCGAGTTTTTCTAGGTTCCAGTAATATTTCACGACAGTCGACTGAATATTTTCTCCCTACATCCAATGATCTCTTGACCTCAGTGCTATTTCAGCGCTCCCATGATTTTTCCTAGACTGCCTGGATTTTCTAGACTTGCCCAAGTTTTTCTAGGTTCCAGTAATATTTCACGACAGTCTACTGAATATTTTCTCCCTATATCCAATGATCTCTTGACCTCAGTGCTATTTCAGCGCTCCCATGATTTTTCCTAGACTGCCTGGATTTTCTAGACTTGCCCGAGTTTTTCTAGGTTCCAGTAATATTTCACGACAGTCGACTGAATATTTTCTCCCTACATCCAATGATCTCTTCACCTCAGTGCTATTTCAGCGCTCCCATGATTTTTCCTAGACTGCCTGGATTTTCTAGACTTGCCCAAGTTTTTCTAGGTTCCAGTAATATTTCACGACAGTCTACTGAATATTTTCTCCCTATATCCAATGATCTCTTGACCTCAGTTTTATTTCAGCGCTCCCATGATTTTTCCTAGACTGCCTGGATTTTGTAGACTTGCCCGAGTTTTTCTAGGTTCCAGTAATATTTCACGACAGTCTACTGAATATTTTCTCTCTATATCCAATGATCTTCTCTTAACCTCAGTGCTATTTCAGCGCTCCCATGATTTTTCCTAGACCGCCTCGATTTTCTAGACTTGCCCAAGTTTTTCTAGGTTCCAGTAATATTTCACGACAGTCTACTGATTATTTTCTCTCTATATCCAATGATCTCTTGACCTCAGTGCTATTTCAGCGCTCCCATGATTTTTCCTAGACTGCCTGGATTTTCTAGACTTGCCCAAGTTTTTCTAGGTTCCAGTAATATTTCACGACAGTCTACTGAATATGTTCTCCCTATATCCAATGATCTCTTGACCTCAGTGCTATTTCAGCGCTCCCATGATTTTTCCTAGACTGCCTGGGTTTTCTAGAGTTGCCCAAGTTTTTCTAGGTTCCAGTAATGTTTCACGACAGTCTACTGAATATGTTCTCCCTATATCCAATGATCTCTTGACCTCAGTGCTATTTCAGCGCTCCCATGATTTTTCCTAGACTGCCTGGGTTTTCTAGAGTTGCCCAAATTTTTCTATGTTCCAGTATAATTTCACGACAGTCTACTGAATATTTTCTCTCTATATCCAATGATCTTCTCTTGACCTCAGTGCTATTTTAGCGCTCCCATGATTTTTCCTAGACTGCCTGGGTTTTCTAGACTTGCCCAAGTTTTTCTAGGTTCCAGTAATATTTCACGACAGTCTACTGAATATTTTCTCCCTATATCCAATGATCTCTTGACCTCAGTGCTATTTCAGCGCTCCCATGATTTTTCCTAGACTGCCTGGATGTTCTAGACTTGCCCAAATTTTTCTATGTTCCAGTATAATTTCACGACAGTTTACTGAATATTTTCTCTCTATATCCAATGATCTTCTCTTGACCTCAGTGCTATTTCAGCGCTCCCATGATTTTTCCTAGACTGCCTGGGTTTTCTAGACTTGCCCAAGTTTTTCTAGGTTCCAGTAATATTTCACGACAGTCTACTGAGTATTTGCTCCCTATACCCAATGATCTTCTGATCTCAGTGCTATTTCAGCGCTCCCATGATTTTTTCTAGACTGCCTGGATTTTCTACACTTGCCCAAGTTTTTCTAGGTTCCAGTTTAACTTCACGGCAGTCTACTGAATATTTTTTCCCAATATCCAATGATCTCTTGACCTCAGTGCTATGTGTGTTTGTGTCAGCTCAGTGACCTGTGTATTATTTGCGGTTGTGTCAATTCAGTGACCTGTGTACTATTTGCGCTTGTGTCAATTCAGTGACCTGTGTACTATTTGTGTTTGTGTCAATTCAGTGATAAGTGTGCTATATGTGTTTGATCATACGTGTTCAGCTTAATGATTAATTTCGTAGTGATCTTGTCTAGATCTCGGTATTTAACTGCTACTCGCTGGCAGCTCATGCGTACGTTCGCCTGTTCTCTAAGAGAGACCTCAATTTCCGCCTTGAATTTTTCATGCTCGGATCCGTCGGATTTAAGTTCGAGCAGCAGGCAGCCTGCCTGTCCGTCGTATGCGGGTCACGTTTTCACTTAGGTCCTCTAAAGTAGGGTCTGTCTTAACATTTCGCAGGACGTCCGCGTATGCTGGAAGATAGCCCGCCGGAAGGCACGGTTCTTTCCGACGTGTGGAGGTATATCCTCGTTTGAAATTTATCATCCTTAACTTCCATCGTTGGTTTATTAATGTGTACTATATTTGTTTGTGTCAAATCAGTGACCGGTGTACTATTTGCGGTTGTGTCAATTCAGTGACCTGTGTACTATTTGCGGTTGTGTCAATTCAGTGACCTGTGTACTATTTGCGGTTGTGTCAATTCAGTGACCTGTGTACTATTTGCGGTTGTGTCAATTCAGTGACCTGTGTACTATTTGCGGTTGTGTCAATTCAGTGACCTGGGTACTATTTGTGTTTGTGTCAATTCAGTGATAAGTGTGCTATATGTGCTTGATCATACGTGTTCAGCTTAATGATTAATTTCGTAGTGATCTTGTCTAGATCTCGGTATTTAACTGCTACTCGCTGGCAGCTCATGCGTACGTTCGCCTGTTCTCTAAGAGAGACCTCAATTTCCGCCTTGAATTTTTCATGCTCGGATCCGTCGGATTTAAGTTCGAGCAGCAGGCAGCCTGTCTGTCCGTCGTATGCGGGTCACGTTTTCACTTAGGTCCTCTAAAGTAGGGTCTGTCTTAACATTTCGCAGGACGTCCGCGTATGCTGGAAGATAGCCCGCCGGAAGGCACGGTTCTTTCCGACGTGTGGAGGTATATCCTCGTTTGAAATTTATCATCCTTAACTTCCATCGTTGGTTTATTATTGTGTACTATATTTGTTTGTGTCAAATCAGTGACCGGTGTACTATTTGCGGTTGTGTCAATTCAGTGACCTGTGTACTATTTGCGGTTGTGTCAATTCAGTGACCTGTGTACTATTTGCGGTTGTGTCAATTCAGTGACCTGTGTACTATTTGTGTTTGTGTCAATTCAGTGACCTGTGCACTATTTGTGTTTGTGTCAATTCAGTGACCTGTGTACTATTTGTGTTTGTGTCAATTCAGTGATAAGTGTGCTATATGTGTTTGATCATACGTGTTCAGCTTAATGATTAATTTCGTAGTGATCTTGTCTAGATCTCGGTATTTAACTGCTACTCGCTGGCAGCTCATGCGTACGTTCGCCTGTTCTCTAAGAGAGACCTCAATTTCCGCCTTGAATTTTTCATGCTCGGATCCGTCGGATTTAAGTTCGAGCAGCAGGCAGCCTGTCTGTCCGTCGTATGCGGGTCACGTTTTCACTTAGGTCCTCTAAAGTAGGGTCTGTCTTAACATTTCGCAGGACGTCCGCGTATGCTGGAAGATAGCCCGCCGGAAGGCACGGTTCTTTCCGACGTGTGGAGGTATATCCTCGTTTGAAATTTATCATCCTTAACTTCCATCGTTGGTTTATTAATGTGTACTATATTTGTTTGTGTCAAATCAGTGACCGGTGTACTATTTGCGGTTGTGTCAATTCAGTGACCTGTGTTCTATTTGCGGTTGTGTCAATTCAGTGACCTGTGTACTATTTGCGGTTGTGTCAATTCAGTGACCTGTGTACTATTTGTGTTTGTGTCAATTCAGTGACCTGTGTACTATTTGCGGTTGTGTCAATTCAGTGACCTGTGTACTATTTGCGGTTGTGTCAATTCAGTGACCTGTGTACTATTTGTGTTTGTGTCAATTCAGTGACCTGTGTACTATTTGCGGTTGTGTCAATTCAGTGACCTGTGTACTATTTGCGGTTGTGTCAATTCAGTGACCTGTGTACTATTTGCGGTTGTGTCAATTCAGTGACCTGTGTACTATTTGCGGTTGTGTCAATTCAGTGACCTGTGTACTATTTGTGTTTGTGTCAATTCAGTGACCTGTGCACTATTTGTGTTTGTGTCAATTCAGTGACCTGTGTACTATTTGTGTTTGTGTCAATTCAGTGATAAGTGTGCTATATGTGTTTGATCATACGTGTTCAGCTTAATGATTAATTTCGTAGTGATCTTGTCTAGATCTCGGTATTTAACTGCTACTCGCTGGCAGCTCATGCGTACGTTCGCCTGTTCTCTAAGAGAGACCTCAATTTCCGCCTTGAATTTTTCATGCTCGGATCCGTCGGATTTAAGTTCGAGCAGCAGGCAGCCTGTCTGTCCGTCGTATGCGGGTCACGTTTTCACTTAGGTCCTCTAAAGTAGGGTCTGTCTTAACATTTCGCAGGACGTCCGCGTATGCTGGAAGATAGCCCGCCGGAAGGCACGGTTCTTTCCGACGTGTGGAGGTATATCCTCGTTTGAAATTTATCATCCTTAACTTCCATCGTTGGTTTATTAATGTGTACTATATTTGTTTGTGTCAAATCAGTGACCGGTGTACTATGTGTGTTTTCTTCAACTCAGTGCTATTTTAGCGCTCCCATGATTTTTCTTAGACTGCCTAGATTTTCTAGACGCCCAAGATTTTCTAGACTTGCCCAAGATTTTCTAGGCTCCAGTATAATTTCACGACAGTCTACTGACTATTTTCTCCCAATATCCAATGTTCTCTCGACCTCAGTGCTATTTCAGCGCTCCCATGATTTTTCCTAGACTGCCTGGATTTTCTAGACTTGCCCAAGTTTTTCTAGGTTCTAGTATAATTTCACGACAGTCTACTGAATATTTTCTCCCTTTATCCAATGATCTCTTGACCTCAGTGCTATCTCAGCGCTTCCATGATTTTTCCTAGACTGCCTGGATTTTGTAGACTTGCCCAAGCTTTTATATATTCCAGTTTTATTTCACGACAGTCTACTGACTATTTTCTCCCAATATCCAATGATCTCTCGACCTCAGTGCTATTTCATCGCTCCCATGATTTTTCCTAGACTGTCTGGATTTTCTAGACTTGCCCAAGTTTATCTAGGTTCCAGTATAATTTCACTACAGTCTACTGAGTATTTTCTCTCTATACCCAATGATCTTCTGATCTCAGTGCTATTTCAGCGCTCCCATGATTTTTCCTAGACTGCCTGGATTTTGTAGACTTGCCCAAGCTTTTATATATTCCAGTTTTATTTCACGACAGTCTACTGACTATTTTCTCCCAATATCCAATGTTCTCTCGACCTCAGTGCTATTTCAGCGCTCCCATGATTTTTCCTAGACTGCCTGGATTTTCTAGACTTGCCCAAGTTTTTCTAGGTTCCAGTAATATTTCACGACAGTCTACTGAGTATTTTCTCCCTATACCCAATGATCTTCTGATCTCAGTGCTATTTCAGCGCTCCCATGATTTTTTCTACACTGCCTGGATTTTCTAGACTTGCCCAAGTTTTTCTAGGTTCCAGTAATATTTCACGACAGTCTACTGAATATTTTCTCTCTATATCCAATGATCTTCTCTTGACCTCAGTGCAACTTCAGCGCTCCCATGATTTTTCCTAGACTGCCTGGATTTTCTAGACTTGCCCAAGTTTTTCTAGGTTCCAGTAATATTTCACGACAGTCTACTGAATATTTTCTCCCTATATCCAATGATCTCTTGACCTCAGTGCTATGTCAGCGCTCCCATGATTTTTCGTAGACTGCCTGGATTTTCTAGACTTGCCCAAGTTTTTCTAGGTTCCAGTAATATTTCACGACAGTCTACTGAATATTTTCTCCCTATATCCAATGATCTTCTCTTGACCTCAGTGCTATTTCAGCGCTCCCATGATTTTTACTTGACTGCCTGGATTTTCTAGACTTGCCCGAGTTTTTCTAGGTTCCAGTAATATTTCACGACAGTCTACTTAAGATTTTCTCTCTATATCCAATGATCTTCTCTGGACCTCAGTGCTATTTCAGCGCTCCCATGATTTTTCCTAGACTGCCTGGATTTTCTAGACTTGCCAGAGTTTTCCTAGGTTCCAGTTATATTTCACGACAGTCTACTGAATATTTTCTCCCTACATCCAATGATCTCTTGACCTCAGTGCTATTTCAGCGCTTCCATGATTTTTCCTAGACTGCCTGGATTTTCTAGACTTGCCCAAGTTTTTCTAGGTTCCAGTAATATTTCACGACAGTCTACTGAATATTTTCTCTCTATATCTAATGATCTTCTCTTGACCTCAGTGCTATTTCAGCGCTCCCATGATTTTCCCTAGACTGCCTGGATTTTCTAGACTTGCCCAAGTTTTTCTAGGTTCCAGTAATATTTCACGACAATCTGTGCTATTTCAGCGCTCCCATGATTTTTCCTAGACTGCCTGGATTTTCTAGACTTGCCCAAGTTTTTCTAGGTTCCAGTAATATTTCACGACAGTCTACTGAATATTTTCTCCCTATATCCAATGATCTCTTGACCTCAGTGCTATTTCAGCGCTCCCATGATTTTTCCTAGACTGCCTGGATTTTGTAGACTTGCCCGAGTTTTTCTAGGTTCCAGTAATATTTCACGACAGTCTACTGAATATTTTCTCTCTATATCCAATGATCTTCTCTTAACCTCAGTGCTATTTCAGCGCTCCCATGATTTTTCCTAGACCGCCTCGATTTTCTAGACTTGCCCAAGTTTTTCTAGGTTCCAGTAATATTTCACGACAGTCTACTGAATATTTTCTCTCTATATCCAATGATTTTCTCTTGACCTCAGTGCTATTTCAGCGCTCCCATGATTTTTCCTAGATTGCCTGGATTTTCTAGACTTGCCCAAGTTTTTCTAGGTTCCAGTAATATTTCACGACAGTCTACTGATTATTTTCTCTCTATATCCAATGATCTCTTGACCTCAGTGCTATTTCAGCGCTCCCATGATTTTTCCTAGACTGCCTGGATTTTCTAGACTTGCCCAAGTTTTTCTAGGTTCCAGTAATATTTCACGACAGTCTACTGAATATGTTCTCCCTATATCCAATGATCTCTTGACCTCAGTGCTATTTCAGCGCTCCCATGATTTTTCCTAGACTGCCTGGGTTTTCTAGAGTTGCCCAAGTTTTTCTAGGTTCCAGTAATGTTTCACGACAGTCTACTGAATATTTTCTCTCTATATCCAATGATCTCTCGACCTCAGTGCTATTTCATCGCTCCCATGATTTTTCCTAGACTGTCTGGATTTTCTAGACTTGCCCAAATTTTTCTATGTTCCAGTATAATTTCACGACAGTCTACTGAATATTTTCTCTCTATATCCAATGATCTTCTCTTGACCTCAGTGCTATTTCAGCGCTCCCATGATTTTTCCTAGACTGCCTGGATTTTCTAGACTTGCCCAAGTTTTTCTAGGTTCCAGTAATATTTCACGACAGTCTACTGATTATTTTCTCTCTATATCCAATGATTTTCTCTTGACCTCAGTGCTATTTCAGCGCTCCCATGATTTTTCCTAGACTGCCTGGATTTTCTAGACTTGCCCAAGTTTTTCTAAGTTCCAGTTTTATTTCACGACAGTCTACTGACTATTTTCTCCCAATATCTAATGATCTCTCGACCTCAGTGCTATTTCATCGCTCCCATGATTTTTCCTAGACTGTCTGGATTTTCTAGACTTGCCCAAGTTTATCTAGGTTCCAGTATAATTTCGCTATAGTCTACTAAGTATTTTCTCCCTATATCCAATGGCCTCTTGACCTCAGTGCTAATTCAGCACTCCCATGATTTTTCCTAGACTGCCTGGATTTTCTAGACTTGCCCAAATTTTTCTAGGTTCCAGTATAATTTCACGACAGTCTACTGAATATTATCTCCCTTTATCCAATGATCTCTTGACCTCAGTGCTATTTCAGCGCTCCCATGATTTTTCCTAGACTGCCTGGATTTTCTAGACTTGCCCAAGTTTTTCTAGGTTCCAGTAATATTTCACGACAGTCTACTGAATATTTTCTCTCTATATCCAATGATCTTCTCTTGACCTCAGTGCTATTTCAGCGCTCCCATGATTTTTCCTAGACTGCCTGGATTTTCTAGACTTGCCAGAGTTTTCCTAGGTTCCAGTTATATTTCACGACAGTCTACTGAATATTTTCTCCCTACATCCAATGATCTCTTGACCTCAGTGCTATTTCAGCGCTTCCATGATTTTTCCTAGACTGCCTGGATTTTCTAGACTTGCCCAAGTTTTTCTAGGTTCCAGTAATATTTCACGACAGTCTACTGAATATTTTCTCTCTATATCTAATGATCTTCTCTTGACCTCAGTGCTATTTCAGCGCTCCCATGATTTTCCCTAGACTGCCTGGATTTTCTAGACTTGCCCAAGTTTTTCTAGGTTCCAGTAATATTTCACGACAATCAGTGCTATTTCAGCGCTCCCATGATTTTTCCTAGACTGCCTGGATTTTCTAGACTTGCCCAAGTTTTTCTAGGTTCCAGTAATATTTCACGACAGTCTACTGAATATTTTCTCCCTATATCCAATGATCTCTTGACCTCAGTGCTATTTCAGCGCTCCCATGATTTTTCCTAGACTGCCTGGATTTTGTAGACTTGCCCGAGTTTATCTAGGTTCCAGTATAATTTCACTACAGTCTACTGAGTATTTTCTCTCTATACCCAATGATCTTCTGATCTCAGTGCTATTTCAGCGCTCCCATGATTTTTCCTAGACTGCCTGGATTTTGTAGACTTGCCCAAGCTTTTATATATTCCAGTTTTATTTCACGACAGTCTACTGACTATTTTCTCCCAATATCCAATGTTCTCTCGACCTCAGTGCTATTTCAGCGCTCCCATGATTTTTCCTAGACTGCCTGGATTTTCTAGACTTGCCCAAGTTTTTCTAGGTTCCAGTAATATTTCACGACAGTCTACTGAGTATTTTCTCCCTATACCCAATGATCTTCTGATCTCAGTGCTATTTCAGCGCTCCCATGATTTTTTCTACACTGCCTGGATTTTCTAGACTTGCCCAAGTTTTTCTAGGTTCCAGTAATATTTCACGACAGTCTACTGAATATTTTCTCTCTATATCCAATGATCTTCTCTTGACCTCAGTGCAACTTCAGCGCTCCCATGATTTTTCCTAGACTGCCTGGATTTTCTAGACTTGCCCAAGTTTTTCTAGGTTCCAGTAATATTTCACGACAGTCTACTGAATATTTTCTCCCTATATCCAATGATCTCTTGACCTCAGTGCTATGTCAGCGCTCCCATGATTTTTCGTAGACTGCCTGGATTTTCTAGACTTGCCCAAGTTTTTCTAGGTTCCAGTAATATTTCACGACAGTCTACTGAATATTTTCTCCCTATATCCAATGATCTTCTCTTGACCTCAGTGCTATTTCAGCGCTCCCATGATTTTTACTTGACTGCCTGGATTTTCTAGACTTGCCCGAGTTTTTCTAGGTTCCAGTAATATTTCACGACAGTCTACTGAATATTTTCTCTCTATATCCAATGATCTTCTCTTAACCTCAGTGCTATTTCAGCGCTCCCATGATTTTTCCTAGACCGCCTCGATTTTCTAGACTTGCCCAAGTTTTTCTAGGTTCCAGTAATATTTCACGACAGTCTACTGAATATTTTCTCTCTATATCCAATGATTTTCTCTTGACCTCAGTGCTATTTCAGCGCTCCCATGATTTTTCCTAGACTGCCTGGATTTTCTAGACTTGCCCAAGTTTTTCTAGGTTCCAGTAATATTTCACGACAGTCTACTGATTATTTTCTCTCTATATCCAATGATCTCTTGACCTCAGTGCTATTTCAGCGCTCCCATGATTTTTCCTAGACTGCCTGGATTTTCTAGACTTGCCCAAGTTTTTCTAGGTTCCAGTAATATTTCACGACAGTCTACTGAATATGTTCTCCCTATATCCAATGATCTCTTGACCTCAGTGCTATTTCAGCGCTCCCATGATTTTTCCTAGACTGCCTGGGTTTTCTAGAGTTGCCCAAGTTTTTCTAGGTTCCAGTAATGTTTCACGACAGTCTACTGAATATTTTCTCTCTATATCCAATGATCTCTCGACCTCAGTGCTATTTCATCGCTCCCATGATTTTTCCTAGACTGTCTGGATTTTCTAGACTTGCCCAAATTTTTCTATGTTCCAGTATAATTTCACGACAGTCTACTGAATATTTTCTCTCTATATCCAATGATCTTCTCTTGACCTCAGTGCTATTTCAGCGCTCCCATGATTTTTCCTAGACTGCCTGGATTTTCTAGACTTGCCCAAGTTTTTCTAGGTTCCAGTAATATTTCACGACAGTCTACTGATTATTTTCTCTCTATATCCAATGATTTTCTCTTGACCTCAGTGCTATTTCAGCGCTCCCATGATTTTTCCTAGACTGCCTGGATTTTCTAGACTTGCCCAAGTTTTTCTAAGTTCCAGTTTTATTTCACGACAGTCTACTGACTATTTTCTCCCAATATCCAATGATCTCTCGACCTCAGTGCTATTTCATCGCTCCCATGATTTTTCCTAGACTGTCTGGATTTTCTAGACTTGCCCAAGTTTATCTAGGTTCCAGTATAATTTCGCTATAGTCTACTAAGTATTTTCTCCCTATATCCAATGGCCTCTTGACCTCAGTGCTAATTCAGCACTCCCATGATTTTTCCTAGACTGCCTGGATTTTCTAGACTTGCCCAAATTTTTCTAGGTTCCAGTATAATTTCACGACAGTCTACTGAATATTATCTCCCTTTATCCAATGATCTCTTGACCTCAGTGCTATTTCAGCGCTCCCATGATTTTTCCTAGACTGCCTGGATTTTCTAGACTTGCCCAAGTTTTTCTAGGTTCCAGTAATATTTCACGACAGTCTACTGAATATTTTCTCTCTATATCCAATGATCTTCTCTTGACCTCAGTGCTATTTCAGCGCTCCCATGATTTTTCCTAGACTGCCTGGATTTTCTAGACTTGCCAGAGTTTTCCTAGGTTCCAGTTATATTTCACGACAGTCTACTGAATATTTTCTCCCTACATCCAATGATCTCTTGACCTCAGTGCTATTTCAGCGCTTCCATGATTTTTCCTAGACTGCCTGGATTTTCTAGACTTGCCCAAGTTTTTCTAGGTTCCAGTAATATTTCACGACAGTCTACTGAATATTTTCTCTCTATATCTAATGATCTTCTCTTGACCTCAGTGCTATTTCAGCGCTCCCATGATTTTTCCTAGACTGCCTGGATTTTCCAGACTTGCCAGAGTTTTCCTAGGTTCCAGTTATATTTCACGACAGTCTACTGAATATTTTCTCCCTATATCCAATGATCTCTTGACCTCAGTGCTATGTCAGCGCTCCCATGATTTTTCGTAGACTGCCTGGATTTTCTAGACTTGCCCAAGTTTTTCTAGGTTCCAGTAATATTTCACGACAGTCTACTGAATATTTTCTCCCTATATCCAATGATCTTCTCTTGACCTCAGTGCTATTTCAGCGCTCCCATGATTTTTACTTGACTGCCTGGATTTTCTAGACTTGCCCGAGTTTTTCTAGGTTCCAGTAATATTTCACGACAGTCTACTGAAGATTTTCTCTCTATATCCAATGATCTTCTCTGGACCTCAGTGCTATTTCAGCGCTCCCATGATTTTTCCTAGACTGCCTGGATTTTCTAGACTTGCCAGAGTTTTCCTAGGTTCCAGTTATATTTCACGACAGTCTACTGAATATTTTCTCCCTACATCCAATGATCTCTTGACCTCAGTGCTATTTCAGCGCTTCCATGATTTTTCCTAGACTGCCTGGATTTTCTAGACTTGCCCAAGTTTTTCTAGGTTCCAGTAATATTTCACGACAGTCTACTGAATATTTTCTCTCTATATCTAATGATCTTCTCTTGACCTCAGTGCTATTTCAGCGCTCCCATGATTTTCCCTAGACTGCCTGGATTTTCTAGACTTGCCCAAGTTTTTCTAGGTTCCAGTAATATTTCACGACAATCAGTGCTATTTCAGCGCTCCCATGATTTTTCCTAGACTGCCTGGATTTTCTAGACTTGCCCAAGTTTTTCTAGGTTCCAGTAATATTTCACGACAGTCTACTGAATATTTTCTCCCTATATCCAATGATCTCTTGACCTCAGTGCTATTTCAGCGCTTCCATGATTTTTCCTAGACTGCCTGGATTTTGTAGACTTGCCCGAGTTTTTCTAGGTTCCAGTAATATTTCACGACAGTCTACTGAATATTTTCTCTCTATATCCAATGATCTTCTCTTAACCTCAGTGCTATTTCAGCGCTCCCATGATTTTTCCTAGACCGCCTCGATTTTCTAGACTTGCCCAAGTTTTTCTAGGTTCCAGTAATATTTCACGACAGTCTACTGAATATTTTCTCTCTATATCCAATGATTTTCTCTTGACCTCAGTGCTATTTCAGCGCTCCCATGATTTTTCCTAGACTGCCTGGATTTTCTAGACTTGCCCAAGTTTTTCTAGGTTCCAGTAATATTTCACGACAGTCTACTGATTATTTTCTCTCTATATCCAATGATCTCTTGACCTCAGTGCTATTTCAGCGCTCCCATGATTTTTCCTAGACTGCCTGGATTTTCTAGACTTGCCCAAGTTTTTCTAGGTTCCAGTAATATTTCACGACAGTCTACTGAATATGTTCTCCCTATATCCAATGATCTCTTGACCTCAGTGCTATTTCAGCGCTCCCATGATTTTTCCTAGACTGCCTGGGTTTTCTAGAGTTGCCCAAGTTTTTCTAGGTTCCAGTAATGTTTCACGACAGTCTACTGAATATTTTCTCTCTATATCCAATGATCTCTCGACCTCAGTGCTATTTCATCGCTCCCATGATTTTTCCTAGACTGTCTGGATTTTCTAGACTTGCCCAAATTTTTCTATGTTCCAGTATAATTTCACGACAGTCTACTGAATATTTTCTCTCTATATCCAATGATCTTCTCTTGACCTCAGTGCTATTTCAGCGCTCCCATGATTTTTCCTAGACTGCCTGGATTTTCTAGACTTGCCCATCTTTTTCTAGGTTCCAGTAATATTTCACGACAGTCTACTGATTATTTTCTCTCTATATCCAATGATTTTCTCTTGACCTCAGTGCTATTTCAGCGCTCCCATGATTTTTCCTAGACTGCCTGGATTTTCTAGACTTGCCCAAGTTTTTCTAAGTTCCAGTTTTATTTCACGACAGTCTACTGACTATTTTCTCCCAATATCCAATGATCTCTCGACCTCAGTGCTATTTCATCGCTCCCATGATTTTTCCTAGACTGTCTGGATTTTCTAGACTTGCCCAAGTTTATCTTGGTTCCAGTATAATTTCGCTATAGTCTACTAAGTATTTTCTCCCTATATCCAATGGCCTCTTGACCTCAGTGCTAATTCAGCACTCCCATGATTTTTCCTAGACTGCCTGGATTTTCTAGACTTGCCCAAATTTTTCTAGGTTCCAGTATAATTTCACGACAGTCTACTGAATATTATCTCCCTTTATCCAATGATCTCTTGACCTCAGTGCTATTTCAGCGCTCCCATGATTTTTCCTAGACTGCCTGGATTTTCTAGACTTGCCCAAGTTTTTCTAGGTTCCAGTAATATTTCACGACAGTCTACTGAATATTTTCTCTCTATATCCAATGATCTTCTCTTGACCTCAGTGCTATTTCAGCGCTCCCATGATTTTTCCTAGACTGCCTGGATTTTCTAGACTTGCCAGAGTTTTCCTAGGTTCCAGTTATATTTCACGACAGTCTACTGAATATTTTCTCCCTACATCCAATGATCTCTTGACCTCAGTGCTATTTCAGCGCTTCCATGATTTTTCCTAGACTGCCTGGATTTTCTAGACTTGCCCAAGTTTTTCTAGGTTCCAGTAATATTTCACGACAGTCTACTGAATATTTTCTCTCTATATCTAATGATCTTCTCTTGACCTCAGTGCTATTTCAGCGCTCCCATGATTTTTCCTAGACTGCCTGGATTTTCTAGACTTGCCCAAGTTTTTCTAGGTTCCAGTAATATTTCACGACAGTCTACTGAATATTTTCACCCTATATCCAATGATCTCTTGACCTCAGTGCTATTTCAGCGCTCCCATGATTTTTCCTAGACTGCCTGGGTTTTCTAGAGTTGCCCAAGTTTTTCTAGGTTCCAGTAATATTTCACGACAGTCTACTGAATATTTTCTCTCTATATCCAATGATCTTCTCTTGACCTCAGTGCTATTTCAGCGCTCCCATGATTTTTCCTAGACTGCCTGGATTTTTTAGACTTGCCCGAGTTTTTCTAGGTTCCAGTAATATTTCACGACAGTCGACTGAATATTTTCTCCCTACATCCAATGATCTCTTGACCTCAGTGCTATTTCAGCGCTCCCATGATTTTTCCTAGACTGCCTGGATTTTCTAGACTTGCCCAAGTTTTTCTAGGTTCCAGTAATATTTCACGACAGTCTACTGAATATTTTCTCCCTATATCCAATGATCTCTTGACCTCAGTGCTATTTCAGCGCTCCCATGATTTTTCCTAGACTGCCTGGATTTTGTAGACTTGCCCGAGTTTTTCTAGGTTCCAGTAATATTTCACGACAGTCTACTGAATATTTTCTCTCTATATCCAATGATCTTCTCTTAACCTCAGTGCTATTTCAGCGCTCCCATGATTTTTCCTAGACCGCCTCGATTTTCTAGACTTGCCCAAGTTTTTCTAGGTTCCAGTAATATTTCACGACAGTCTACTGAATATTTTCTCTCTATATCCAATGATTTTCTCTTGACCTCAGTGCTATTTCAGCGCTCCCATGATTTTTCCTAGACTGCCTGGATTTTCTAGACTTGCCCAAGTTTTTCTAGGTTCCGGTAATATTTCACGACAGTCTACTGATTACTTTCTCTCTATATCCAATGATCTCTTGACCTCAGTGCTATTTCAGCGCTCCCATGATTTTTCCTAGACTGCCTGGATTTTCTAGACTTGCCCAAGTTTTTCTACGTTCCAGTAATATTTCACGACAGTCTACTGAATATGTTCTCCCTATATCCAATGATCTCTTGACCTCAGTGCTATTTCAGCGCTCCCATGATTTTTCCTAGACTGCCTGGGTTTTCTAGAGTTGCCCAAGTTTTTCTAGGTTCCAGTAATGTTTCACGACAGTCTACTGAATATTTTCTCTCTATATCCAATGATCTCTCGACCTCAGTGCTATTTCATCGCTCCCATGATTTTTCCTAGACTGTCTGGATTTTCTAGACTTGCCCAAGTTTATCTAGGTTCCAGTATAATTTCACTACAGTCTACTGAGTATTTTCTCCCTATACCCAATGATCTCTTGACCTCAGTGCTAATTCAGCACTCCCATGATTTTTCTTAGACTGCCTGGATTTTCTAGACTTGCCCAAATTTTTCTATGTTCCAGTATAATTTCACGACAGTCTACTGAATATTTTCTCTCTATATCCAATGATCTTCTCTTGACCTCAGTGCTATTTCAGCGCTCCCATGATTTTTCCTAGACTGCCTGGGTTTTCTAGACTTGCCCAAGTTTTTCTAGGTTCCAGTAATATTTCACGGCAGTCTACTGAATATTTTTTCCCAATATCCAATGATCTCTTGACCTCAGTGCTATTTGTGTTTGTGTCAGCTCAGTGACCTGTGTATTATTTGCGGTTGTGTCAATTCAGTGACCTGTGTACTATTTGCGGTTGTGTCAATTCAGTGACCTGTGTACTACTTGCGGTTGTGTCAATTCAGTGACCTGTGTACTATTTGCGGTTGTGTCAATTCAGTGACCTGTATACTATTTGTGTTTGTGTCAAATCAGTGACCGGTGTACTATTTGCGGTTGTGTCAATTCAGTGACCTGTGTACTATTTGCGGTTGTGTCAATTCAGTGACCAGTGTACTATTTGCGGTTGTGTCAATTCAGTGACCTGTGTACTATTTGTGTTTGTGTCAATTCAGTGACCTGTGTACTATTTGCGGTTGTGTCAATTCAGTGACCTGTGTACTATTTGTGTTTGTGTCAATTCAGTGATAAGTGTGCTATATGTGTTTGATCATACGTGTTCAGCTTAATGATTAATTTCGTAGTGATCTTGTCTAGATCTCGGTATTTAACTGCTACTCGCTGGCAGCTCATGCGTACGTTCGCCTGTTCTCTAAGAGAGACCTCAATTTCCGCCTTGAATTTTTCATGCTCGGATCCGTCGGATTTAAGTTCGAGCAGCAGGCAGCCTGTCTGTCCGTCGTATGCGGGTCACGTTTTCACTTAGGTCCTCTAAAGTAGGGTCTGCCTTAACATTTCGCAGGACGTCCGCGTATGCTGGAAGATAGCCCGCCGGAAGGCACGGTTCTTTCCGACGTGTGGAGGTATATCCTCGTTTGAAATTTATCATCCTTAACTTCCATCGTTGGTTTATTAATGTGTACTATATTTGTTTGTGTCAAATCAGTGACCGGTGTACTATTTGCGGTTGTGTCAATTCAGTGACCTGTGTACTATTTGCGGTTGTGTCAATTCAGTGACCTGTGTACTATTTGCGGTTGTGTCAATTCAGTGACCTGTGTACTATTTGCGGTTGTGTCAATTCAGTGACCTGTGTACTATTTGCGGTTGTGTCAATTCAGTGACCTGTGTACTATTTGCGGTTGTGTCAATTCAGTGACCTGTGTACTATTTGCGGTTTTGTCAATTCAGTGACCTGTGTACTATTTGTGGTTGTGTCAATTCAGTGACCTGTGTACTATTTGCGGTTGTGTCAATTCAGTCACCTGCGTACTATTTGCGGTTGTGTCAATTCAGTGACCTGTGTACTATTTGCGGTTGTGTCAATTCAGTGACCTGTGTACTATTTGCGGTTGTGTCAATTCAGTGACCTGTGTACTATTTGTGTTTGTGTCAATTCAGTGACCTGTGTACTATTTGCGGTTGTGTCAATTCAGTGACCTGTGTACTATTTGTGTTTGTGTCAATTCAGTGATAAGTGTGCTATATGTGTTTGATCATACGTGTTCAGCTTAATGATTAATTTCGTAGTGATCTTGTCTAGATCTCGGTATTTAACTGCTACTCGCTGGCAGCTCATGCGTACGTTCGCCTGTTCTCTAAGAGGGACCTCAATTTCCGCCTTGAATTTTTCATGCTCGGATCCGTCGGATTTAAGTTCGAGCAGCAGGCAGCCTGTCTGTCCGTCGTATGCGGGTCACGTTTTCACTTAGGTCCTCTAAAGTAGGGTCTGCCTTAACATTTCGCAGGACGTCCGCGTATGCTGGAAGATAGCCCGCCGGAAGGCACGGTTCTTTCCGACGTGTGGAGGTATATCCTCGTTTGAAATTTATCATCCTTAACTTCCATCGTTGGTTTATTAATGTGTACCATATTTGTTTGTGTCAAATCAGTGACCGGTGTACTATTTGCGGTTGTGTCAATTCAGTGACCTGTGTACTATTTGCGGTTGTGTCAATTCAGTGACCTGTGTACTACTTGCGGTTGTGTCAATTCAGTGACCTGTGTACTATTTGTGTTTGTGTCAATTCAGTGACCTGTGTACTATTTGCGGTTGTGTCAATTCAGTGACCTGTGTACTATTTGTGTTTGTGTCAATTCAGTGATAAGTGTGCTATATGTGTTTGATCATACGTGTTCAGCTTAATGATTAATTTCGTAGTGATCTTGTCTAGATCTCGGTATTTAACTGCTACTCGCTGGCAGCTCATGCGTACGTTCGCCTGTTCTCTAAGAGAGACCTCAATTTCCGCCTTGAATTTTTCATGCTCGGATCCGTCGGATTTAAGTTCGAGCAGCAGGCAGCCTGTCTGTCCGTCGTATGCGGGTCACGTTTTCACTTAGGTCCTCTAAAGTAGGGTCTGCCTTAACATTTCGCAGGACGTCCGCGTATGCTGGAAGATAGCCCGCCGGAAGGCACGGTTCTTTCCGACGTGTGGAGGTATATCCTCGTTTGAAATTTATCATCCTTAACTTCCATCGTTGGTTTATTAATGTGTACTATATTTGTTTGTGTCAAATCAGTGACCGGTGTACTATGTGTGTTTTCTTCAACTCAGTGCTATTTTAGCGCTCCCATGATTTTTCTTAGACTGCCTAGATTTTCTAGACGCCCAAGATTTTCTAGACTTGCCCAAGTTTTTCTAGGTTCTAGTATAATTTCACGACAGTCTACTGACTATTTTCTCCGAATATCCAATGATCTCTCGACCTCAGTGCTATTTCATCGCTCCCATGATTTTTCCTAGACTGTCTGGATTTTCTAGACTTGCCCAAGTTTATCTAGGTTCCAGTATAATTTCACTACAGTCTACTGAGTATTTTCTCCCTATACCCAATGATCTCTTGACCTCAGTGCTAATTCAGCACTCCCAAGATTTTTCCTAGACTGCCTGGATTTTCTAGACTTGCCCAAATTTTTCTAGGTTCTAGTATAATTTCACGACAGTCTACTGACTATTTTCTCCGAATATCCAATGATCTCTCGACCTCAGTGCTATTTCAGCGCTCCCATGATTTTTCCTAGACTGCCTGGATTTTCTAGACTTGCCCAAGTTTTGCTAGGTTCCAGTAATATTTCACGACAGTCTACTGAGTATTTTCTCCCTATACCCAATGATCTTCTGATCTCAGTGCTATTTCAGCGCTCCCATGATTTTTTCTACACTGCCTGGATTTTCTAGACTTGCCCAAGTTTTTCTAGGTTCCAGTAATATTTCACGACAGTCTACTGAATATTTTCTCTCTATATCCAATGATCTTCTCTTGACCTCAGTGCAACTTCAGCGCTCCCATGATTTTTCCTAGACTGCCTGGATTTTCTAGACTTGCCCAAGTTTTTCTAGGTTCCAGTAATATTTCACGACAGTCTACTGAATATTTTCTCCCTATATCCAATGATCTCTTGACCTCAGTGCTATTTCAGCGCTCCCATGATTTTTCGTAGACTGCCTGGATTTTCTAGACTTGCCCAAGTTTTTCTAGGTTCCAGTAATATTTCACGACAGTCTACTGAATATTTTCTCCCTATATCCAATGATCTTCTCTTGACCTCAGTGCTATTTCAGCGCTCCCATGATTTTTCCTAGACTGCCTGGATTTTCTAGACTTGCCCGAGTTTTTCTAGGTTCCAGTAATATTTCACGACAGTCTACTGAAGATTTTCTCTCTATATCCAATGATCTTCTCTTGACCTCAGTGCTATTTCAGCGCTCCCATGATTTTTCCTAGACTGCCTGGATTTTCTAGACTTGCCCGAGTTTTTCTAGGTTCCAGTAATATTTCACGACAGTCTACTGAATATTTTCTCTCTATATCCAATGATCTTCTCTTGACCTCAGTGCTATTTCAGCGCTCCCATGATTTTTCCTAGACTGCCTGGATTTTCTAGACTTGCCCAAGTTTTGCTAGGTTCCAGTAATATTTCACGACAGTCTACTGAGTATTTTCTCCCTATACCCAATGATCTTCTGATCTCAGTGCTATTTCAGCGCTCCCATGATTTTTTCTACACTGCCTGGATTTTCTAGACTTGCCCAAGTTTTTCTAGGTTCCAGTAATATTTCACGACAGTCTACTGAATATTTTCTCTCTATATCCAATGATCTTCTCTTGACCTCAGTGCAACTTCAGCGCTCCCATGATTTTTCCTAGACTGCCTGGATTTTCTAGACTTGCCCAAGTTTTTCTAGGTTCCAGTAATATTTCACGACAGTCTACTGATTATTTTCTCTCTATATCCAATGATTTTCTCTTGACCTCAGTGCTATTTCAGCGCTCCCATGATTTTTCCTAGACTGCCTGGATTTTCTAGACTTGCCCAAGTTTTTCTAAGTTCCAGTTTTATTTCACGACAGTCTACTGACTATTTTCTCCCAATATCCAATGATCTCTCGACCTCAGTGCTATTTCATCGCTCCCATGATTTTTCCTAGACTGTCTGGATTTTCTAGACTTGCCCAAGTTTATCTAGGTTCCAGTATAATTTCGCTACAGTCTACTAAGTATTTTCTCCCTATATCCAATGGCCTCTTGACCTCAGTGCTAATTCAGCACTCCCATGATTTTTCCTAGACTGCCTGGATTTTCTAGACTTGCCCAAATTTTTCTAGGTTCGAGTATAATTTCACGACAGTCTACTGAATATTATCTCCCTTTATCCAATGATCTCTTGACCTCAGTGCTATTTCAGCGCTCCCATGATTTTTCCTAGACTGCCTGGATTTTCTAGACTTGCCCAAGTTTTTCTAGGTTCCAGTAATATTTCACGACAGTCTGCTGAATATTTTCTCTCTATATCCAATGATCTTCTCTTGACCTCAGTGCTATTTCAGCGCTCCCATGATTTTTCCTAGACTGCCTGGATTTTCTAGACTTGCCAGAGTTTTCCTAGGTTCCAGTTTTAATTCACGACAGTCTACTGAATATTTTCTCCCTACATCCAATGATCTCTTGACCTCAGTGCTATTTCAGCGCTTCCATGATTTTTCCTAGACTGCCTGGATTTTCTAGACTTGCCCAAGTTTTTCTAGGTTCCAGTATAATTTCACGACAGTCTACTGAATATTATCTCCCTTTATCCAATGATCTCTTGACCTCAGTGCTATTTCAGCGCTCCCATGATTTTTCCTAGACTGCCTGGATTTTCTAGACTTGCCCAAGTTTTTCTAGGTTCCAGTAATATTTCACGACAGTCTACTGAATATTTTCTCTCTATATCTAATGATCTTCTCTTGACCTCAGTGCTATTTCAGCGCTCCCATGATTTTTCGTAGACTGCCTGGATTTTCTAGACTTGCCCAAGTTTTTCTAGGTTCCAGTAATATTTCACGACAGTCTATTGAATATTTTCTCTCTATATCCAATGATCTTCTCTTGACCTGAGTGCTATATCAGCGCTCCCATGATTTTTCCTAGACTGCCTGGATATTCTAGACTTGCCCGAGTTTTTCTAGGTTCCAGTATAATTTCACGACAGTCTACTGAATATTATCTCCCTTTATCCAATGATCTCTTGACCTCAGTGCTATTTCAGCGCTCCCATGATTTTTCCTAGACTGCCTGGATTTTCTAGACTTGCCCAAGTTTTTCTAGGTTCCAGTAATATTTCACGACAGTCTACTGAATATTTTCACCCTATATCCAATGATCTCTTGACCTCAGTGCTATTTCAGCGCTCCCATGATTTTTCCTAGACTGCCTGGGTTTTCTAGAGTTGCCCAAGTTTTTCTAGGTTCCAGTAATATTTCACGACAGTCTACTGAATATTTTCTCTCTATATCCAATGATCTTCTCTTGACCTCAGTGCTATTTCAGCGCTCCCATGATTTTTCCTAGACTGCCTGGATTTTCTAGACTTGCCCGAGTTTTTCTAGGTTCCAGTAATATTTCACGACAGTCGACTGAATATTTTCTCCCTACATCCAATGATCTCTTGACCTCAGTGCTATTTCAGCGCTCCCATGATTTTTCCTAGACTGCCTGGATTTTCTAGACTTGCCCAAGTTTTTCTAGGTTCCAGTAATATTTCACGACAGTCTACTGAATATTTTCTCCCTATATCCAATGATCTCTTGACCTCAGTGCTTTTTCAGCGCTCCCATGATTTTTCCTAGACTGCCTGGATTTTCTAGACTTGCCCAAGTTTTTCTAGGTTCCAGTAATATTTCACGACAGTCTACTGAATATGTTCTCCCTATATCCAATGATCTCTTGACCTCAGTGCTTTTTCAGCGCTCCCATGATTTTTCCTAGACTGCCTGGGTTTTCTAGACTTGCCCAAGTTTTTCTAGGTTCCAGTAATATTTCACGACAGTCTACTGAATATTTTCTCCCTATATCCAATGATCTCTTGACCTCAGTGCTATTTCAGCGCTCCCATGATTTTTCCTAGACTGCCTGGATTTTCTAGACTTGCCAAAATTTTTCTATGTTCCAGTATAATTTCACGACAGTTTACTGAATATTTTCTCTCTATATCCAATGATCTTCTCTTGACCTCAGTGCTATTTTAGCGCTCCCATGATTTTTCCTAGACTGCCTAGATTTTCTAGACTTGCCCAAGTTTTTCTAGGTTCCAGTTTAACTTCACGGCAGTCTACTGAATATTTTTTCCCAATATCCAATGATCTCTTGACCTCAGTGCTATTTGTGTTTGTGTCAATTCAGTGACCTGTGTACTATTTGCGGTTGTGTCAATTCAGTGACCTGTGTACTACTTGCGGTTGTGTCAATTCAGTGACCTGTGTACTATTTGCGGTTGTGTCAATTCAGTGACCTGTATACTATTTGTGTTTGTGTCAAATCAGTGACCGGTGTACTATTTGCGGTTGTGTCAATTCAGTGACCTATGTACTATTTGCGGTTGTGTCAATTCAGTGACCTGTGTACTATTTGCGGTTGTGTCAATTCAGTGACCTGTGTACTATTTGTGTTTGTGTCAATTCAGTGACCTGTGTACTATTTGCGGTTGTGTCAATTCAGTGACCTGTGTACTATTTGTGTTTGTGTCAATTCAGTGATAAGTGTGCTATATGTGTTTGATCATACGTGTTCAGCTTAATGATTAATTTCGTAGTGATCTTGTCTAGATCTCGGTATTTAACTGCTACTCGCTGGCAGCTCATGCGTACGTTCGCCTGTTCTCTAAGAGAGACCTCAATTTCCGCCTTGAATTTTTCATGCTCGGATCCGTCGGATTTAAGTTCGAGCAGCAGGCAGCCTGTCTGTCCGTCGTATGCGGGTCACGTTTTCACTTAGGTCCTCTAAAGTAGGGTCTGCCTTAACATTTCGCAGGACGTCCGCGTATGCTGGAAGATAGCCCGCCGGAAGGCACGGTTCTTTCCGACGTGTAGAGGTATATCCTCGTTTGAAATTTATCATCCTTAACTTCCATCGTTGGTTTATTAATGTGTACTATATTTGTTTGTGTCAAATCAGTGACCGGTGTACTATTTGCGGTTTTGTCAATTCAGTGACCTGTGTACTATTTGTGTTTGTGTCAATTCAGTGACCTGTGTACTATTTGCGGTTGTGTCAATTCAGTGACCTGTGTACTATTTGTGTTTGTGTCAATTCAGTGATAAGTGTGCTATATGTGTTTGATCATACGTGTTCAGCTTAATGATTAATTTCGTAGTGATCTTGTCTACATCTCGGTATTTAACTGCTACTCGCTGGCAGCTCATGCGTACGTTCGCCTGTTCTCTAAGAGAGACCTCAATTTCCGCCTTGAATTTTTCATGCTCGGATCCGTCGGATTTAAGTTCGAGCAGCAGGCAGCCTGTCTGTCCGTCGTATGCGGGTCACGTTTTCACTTAGGTCCTCTAAAGTAGGGTCTGCCTTAACATTTCGCAGGACGTCCGTGTATGCTGGAAGATAGCCCGCCGGAAGGCACGGTTCTTTCCGACGTGTGGAGGTATATCCTCGTTTGAAATTTATCATCCTTAACTTCCATCGTTGGTTTATTAATGTGTACTATATTTGTTTGTGTCAAATCAGTGACCGGTGTACTATTTGCGGTTGTGTCAATTCAGTGACCTGTGTACTATTTGCGGTTGTGTCAATTCAGTGACCTGTGTACTATTTGCGGTTGTGTCAATTCAGTGACCTGTGTACTATTTGTGTTTGTGTCAATTCAGTGACCTGTGCACTATTTGTGTTTGTGTCAATTCAGTGACCTGTGTACTATTTGTGTTTGTGTCAATTCAGTGATAAGTGTGCTATATGTGTTTGATAATACGTGTTCAGCTTAATGATTAATTTCGTAGTGATCTTGTCTAGATCTCGGTATTTAACTGCTACTCGCTGGAAGCTCATGCGTACGTTCGCCTGTTCTCTAAGAGAGACCTCAATTTCCGCCTTGAATTTTTCATGCTCGGATCCGTCGGATTTAAGTTCGAGCAGCAGGCAGCCTGTCTGTCCGTCGTATGCGGGTCACGTTTTCACTTAGGTCCTCTAAAGTAGGGTCTGCCTTAACATTTCGCAGGACGTCCGCGTATGCTGGAAGATAGCCCGCCGGAAGGCACGGTTCTTTCCGACGTGTGGAGGTATATCCTCGTTTGAAATTTATCATCCTTAACTTCCATCGTTGGTTTATTAATGTGTACTATATTTGTTTGTGTCAAATCAGTGACCGGTGTACTATTTGCGGTTGTGTCAATTCAGTGACCTGTGTACTATTTGCGGTTGTGTCAATTCAGTGACCTGTGTACTATTTGCGGTTGTGTCAATTCAGTGACCTGTGTACTATTTGCGGTTGTGTCAATTCAGTGACCTGTGTACTATTTGCGGTTGTGTCAATTCAGTGACCTGTGTACTATTTGTGTTTGTGTCAATTCAGTGATAAGTGTGCTATATGTGTTTGATCATACGTGTTCAGCTTAATGATTAATTTCGTAGTGATCTTGTCTAGATCTCGGTATTTAACTGCTACTCGCTGGCAGCTCATGCGTACGTTCGCCTGTTCTCTAAGAGAGACCTCAATTTCCGCCTTGAATTTTTCATGCTCGGATCCGTCGGATTTAAGTTCGAGCAGCAGGCAGCCTGTCTGTCCGTCGTATGCGGGTCACGTTTTCACTTAGGTCCTCTAAAGTAGGGTCTGCCTTAACATTTCGCAGGACGTCCGCGTATGCTGGAAGATAGCCCGCCGGAAGGCACGGTTCTTTCCGACGTGTGGAGGTATATCCTCGTTTGAAATTTATCATCCTTAACTTCCATCGTTGGTTTATTAATGTGTACTATATTTGTTTGTGTCAAATCAGTGACCGGTGTACTATTTGCGGTTGTGTTAATTCAGTGACCTGTGTACTATTTGTGTTTGTGTCAATTCAGTGACCTGTGTACTATTTGCGGTTGTGTCAATTCAGTGACCTGTGTACTATTTGTGTTTGTGTCAATTCAGTGATAAGTGTGCTATATGTGTTTGATCATACGTGTTCAGCTTAATGATTAATTTCGTAGTGATCTTGTCTACATCTCGGTATTTAACTGCTACTCGCTGGCAGCTCATGCGTACGTTCGCCTGTTCTCTAAGAGAGACCTCAATTTCCGCCTTGAATTTTTCATGCTCGGATCCGTCGGATTTAAGTTCGAGCAGCAGGCAGCCTGTCTGTCCGTCGTATGCGGGTCACGTTTTCACTTAGGTCCTCTAAAGTAGGGTCTGCCTTAACATTTCGCAGGACGTCCGCGTATGCTGGAAGATAGCCCGCCGGAAGGCACGGTTCTTTCCGACGTGTGGAGGTATATCCTCGTTTGAAATTTATCATCCTTAACTTCCATCGTTGGTTTATTAATGTGTACTATATTTGTTTGTGTCAAATCAGTGACCGGTGTACTATTTGCGGTTGTGTCAATTCAGTGACCTGTGTACTATTTGCGGTTGTGTCAATTCAGTGACCTGTGTACTATTTGCGGTTGTGTCAATTCAGTGACCTGTGTACTATTTGTGTTTGTGTCAATTCAGTGACCTGTGCACTATTTGTGTTTGTGTCAATTCAGTGACCTGTGTACTATTTGTGTTTGTGTCAATTCAGTGATAAGTGTGCTATATGTGTTTGATAATACGTGTTCAGCTTAATGATTAATTTCGTAGTGATCTTGTCTAGATCTCGGTATTTAACTGCTACTCGCTGGAAGCTCATGCGTACGTTCGCCTGTTCTCTAAGACAGACCTCAATTTCCGCCTTGAATTTTTCATGCTCGGATCCGTCGGATTTAAGTTCGACCAGCAGGCAGCCTGTCTGTCCGTCGTATGCGGGTCACGTTTTCACTTAGGTCCTCTAAAGTAGGGTCTGCCTTAACATTTCGCAGGACGTCCGCGTATGCTGGAAGATAGCCCGCCGGAAGGCACGGTTCTTTCCGACGTGTGGAGGTATATCCTCGTTTGAAATTTATCATCCTTAACTTCCATCGTTGGTTTATTAATGTGTACTATATTTGTTTGTGTCAAATCAGTGACCGGTGTACTATTTGCGGTTGTGTCAATTCAGTGACCTGTGTACTATTTGCGGTTGTGTCAATTCAGTGACCTGTGTACTATTTGCGGTTGTGTCAATTCAGTGACCTGTGTACTATTTGCGGTTGTGTCAATTCAGTGACCTGTGTACTATTTGCGGTTGTGTCAATTCAGTGACCTGTGTACTATTTGTGTTTGTGTCAATTCAGTGATAAGTGTGCTATATGTGTTTGATCATACGTGTTCAGCTTAATGATTAATTTCGTAGTGATCTTGTCTACATCTCGGTATTTAACTGCTACTCGCTGGCAGCTCATGCGTACGTTCGCCTGTTCTCTAAGAGAGACCTCAATTTCCGCCTTGAATTTTTCATGCTCGGATCCGTCGGATTTAAGTTCGAGCAGCAGGCAGCCTGTCTGTCCGTCGTATGCGGGTCACGTTTTCACTTAGGTCCTCTAAAGTAGGGTCTGCCTTAACATTTCGCAGGACGTCTGCGTATGCTGGAAGATAGCCCGTCGGAAGGCACGGTTCTTTCCGACGTGTGGAGGTATATCCTCGTTTGAAATTTATCATCCTTAACTTCCATCGTTGGTTTATTAATGTGTACTATATTTGTTTGTGTCAAATCAGTGACCGGTGTACTATTTGCGGTTGTGTCAATTCAGTGACCTGTGTACTATTTGCGGTTGTGTCAATTCAGTGACCTGTGTACTATTTGCGGTTGTGTCAATTCAGTGACCTGTGTACTATTTGTGTTTGTGTCAATTCACTGATAAGTGTGCTATATGTGTTTGATCATACGTGTTCAGCTTAATGATTAATTTCGTAGTGATCTTGTCTAGATCTCGGTATTTAACTGCTACTCGCTGGCAGCTCATGCGTACGTTCGCCTGTTCTCTAAGAGAGACCTCAATTTCCGCCTTGAATTTTTCATGCTCGGATCCGTCGGATTTAAGTTCGAGCAGCAGGCAGCCTGTCTGTCCGTCGTATGCGGGTCACGTTTTCACTTAGGTCCTCTAAAGTAGGGTCTGCCTTAACATTTCGCAGGACGTCCGCGTATGCTGGAAGATAGCCCGCCGGAAGGCACGGTTCTTTCCGACGTGTGGAGGTATATCCTCGTTTGAAATTTATCATCCTTAACTTCCATCGTTGGTTTATTAATGTGTACTATATTTGTTTGTGTCAAATCAGTGACCGGTGTACTATTTGCGGTTGTGTCAATTCAGTGACCTGTGTACTATTTGTGTTTGTGTCAATTCAGTGACCTGTGTACTATTTGCGGTTGTGTCAATTCAGTGACCTGTGTACTATTTGTGTTTGTGTCAATTCAGTGATAAGTGTGCTATATGTGTTTGATCATACGTGTTCAGCTTAATGATTAATTTCGTAGTGATCTTGTCTAGATCTCGGTATTTAACTGCTACTCGCTGGCAGTTCATGCGTACGTCCGCCTGTTCTCTAAGACAGACCTCAATTTCCGCCTTGAATTTTTCATGCTCGGATCCGTCGGATTTAAGTTCGAGCAGCAGGCAGCCTGTCTGTCCGTCGTATGCGGGTCACGTTTTCACTTAGGTCCTCTAAAGTAGGGTCTGCCTTAACATTTCGCAGGACGTCCGTGTATGCTGGAAGATAGCCCGCCGGAAGGCACGGTTCTTTCCGACGTGTGGAGGTATATCCTCGTTTGAAATTTATCATCCTTAACTTCCATCGTTGGTTTATTAATGTGTACTATATTTGTTTGTGTCAAATCAGTGACCGGTGTACTATGTGTGTTTTCTTCAACTCAGTGCTATTTTAGCGCTCCCATGATTTTTCCTAGACTGCCTGGATTTTCTAGACTTGCCCAAGTTTTTCTAGGTTCCAGTAATATTTCACGACAGTCTACTGAGTATTTTCTCCCTATACCCAATGATCTTCTGATCTCAGTGCTATTTCAGCGCTCCCATGATTTTTTCTACACTGCCTGGATTTTCTAGACTTGCCCAAGTTTTTCTAGGTTCCAGTAATATTTCACGACAGTCTACTGAATATTTTCTCTCTATATCCAATGATCTTCTCTTGACCTCAGTGCAACTTCAGCGCTCCCATGATTTTTCCTAGACTGCCTGGATTTTCTAGACTTGCCCAAGTTTTTCTAGGTTCCAGTAATATTTCACGACAGTCTACTGAATATTTTCTCCCTATATCCAATGATCTCTTGACCTCAGTGCTATTTCAGCGCTCCCATGATTTTTCGTAGACTGCCTGGATTTTCTAGACTTGCCCGAGTTTTTCTAGGTTCCAGTAATATTTCACGACAGTCTACTGAATATTTTCTCTCTATATCCAATGATCTCTTGACCTCAGTGCTATTTCAGCGCTCCCATGATTTTTCCTAGACTGCCTGGATTTTCTAGACTTGCCCAAGTTTTTCTAGGTTCCAGTAATATTTCACGACAGTCTACTGAGTATTTTCTCCCTATACCCAATGATCTTCTGATCTCAGTGCTATTTCAGCGCTCCCATGATTTTTTCTACACTGCCTGGATTTTCTAGACTTGCCCAAGTTTTTCTAGGTTCCAGTAATATTTCACGCCAGTCTACTGAATATTTTCTCTCTATATCCAATGATCTCTTGACCTCAGTGCTATTTCAGCGCTCCCATGATTTTTCCTAGACTGCCTGGATTTTCTAGACTTGCCCAAGTTTTTCTAGGTTCCAGTAATATTTCACGACAGTCTACTGAGTATTTTCTCCCTATACCCAATGATCTTCTGATCTCAGTGCTATTTCAGCGCTCCCATGATTTTTTCTACACTGCCTGGATTTTCTAGACTTGCCCAAGTTTTTCTAGGTTCCAGTAATATTTCACGACAGTCTACTGAATATTTTCTCTCTATATCCAATGATCTCTTGACCTCAGTGCTATTTCAGCGCTCCCATGATTTTTCCTAGACTGCCTGGATTTTCTAGACTTGCCCAAGTTTTTCTAGGTTCCAGTAATATTTCACGACAGTCTACTGAGTATTTTCTCCCTATACCCAATGATCTTCTGATCTCAGTGCTATTTCAGCGCTCCCATGATTTTTCTACACTGCCTGGATTTTCTAGACTTGCCCAAGTTTTTCTAGGTTCCAGTAATATTTCACGACAGTCTACTGAATATTTTCTCTCTATATCCAATGATCTCTTGACCTCAGTGCTATTTCAGCGCTCCCATGATTTTTCCTAGACTGCCTGGATTTTCTAGACTTGCCCAAGTTTTTCTAGGTTCCAGTAATATTTCACGACAGTCTACTGAGTATTTTCTCCCTATACCCAATGATCTTCTGATCTCAGTGCTATTTCAGCGCTCCCATGATTTTTTCTACACTGCCTGGATTTTCTAGACTTGCCCAAGTTTTTCTAGGTTCCAGTAATATTTCACGACAGTCTACTGAATATTTTCTCTCTATATCCAATGATCTTCTCTTGACCTCAGTGCAACTTCAGCGCTCCCATGATTTTTCCTAGACTGCCTGGATTTTCTAGACTTGCCCAAGTTTTTCTAGGTTCCAGTAATATTTCACGACAGTCTACTGAATATTTTCTCCCTATATCCAATGATCTCTTGACCTCAGTGCTATTTCAGCGCTCCCATGATTTTTCGTAGACTGCCTGGATTTTCTAGACTTGCCCGAGTTTTTCTAGGTTCCAGTAATATTTCACGACAGTCTACTGAAGATTTTCTCCCTATATCCAATGATCTCTTGACCTCAGTGCTATTTCAGCGCTCCCATGATTTTTCCTAGACTGCCTGGATTTTCTAGACTTTCCAAAGTTTTCCTAGGTTCCAGTTATATTTCACGACAGTCTACTGAATATTTTCTCCCTACATCCAATGATCTCTTGACCTCAGTGCTATTTCAGCGCTTCCATGATTTTTCCTAGACTGCCTGGATTTTCTAGACTTGCCCAAGTTTTTCTAGGTTCCAGTAATATTTCACGACAGTCTACTGAATATTTTCTCTCTATATCTAATGATCTTCTGTTGACCTCAGTGCTATTTCAGCGCTCCCATGATTTTTCCTAGACTGCCTGGATTTTCTAGACTTGCCCAAGTTTTTCTAGGTTCCAGTAATATTTCACGACAGTCTACTGAATATTTTCACCCTATATCCAATGATCTCTTGACCTCAGTGCTATTTCAGCGCTCCCATGATTTTTCCTAGACTGCCTGGGTTTTCTAGAGTTGCCCAAGTTTTTCTAGGTTCCAGTAATATTTCACGACAGTCTACTGAATATTTTCTCTCTATATCCAATGATCTTCTCTTGACCTCAGTGCTATTTCAGCGCTCCCATGATTTTTCCTAGACTGCCTGGATTTTCTAGACTTGCCCGAGTTTTTCTAGGTTCCAGTAATATTTCACGACAGTCGACTGAATATTTTCTCCCTACATCCAATGATCTCTTGACCTCAGTGCTATTTCAGCGCTCCCATGATTTTTCCTAGACTGCCTGGATTTTCTAGACTTGCCCAAGTTTTTCTAGGTTCCAGTAATATTTCACGACAGTCTACTGAATATTTTCTCCCTATATCCAATGATCTCTTGACCTCAGTGCTATTTCAGCGCTCCCATGATTTTTCCTAGACTGCCTGGATTTTCTAGACTTGCCCAAGTTTTTCTAGGTTCCAGTAATATTTCACGACAGTCTACTGAATATATTCTCCCTATATCCAATGATCTCTTGACCTCAGTGCTATTTCAGCGCTCCCATGATTTTTCCTAGACTGCCTGGATTTTGTAGACTTGCCCGAGTTTTTCTAGGTTCCAGTAATATTTCACGACAGTCTACTGAATATTTTCTCTCTATATCCAATGATCTTCTCTTAACCTCAGTGCTATTTCAGCGCTCCCATGATTTTTCCTAGACCGCCTCGATTTTCTAGACTTGCCCAAGTTTTTCTAGGTTCCAGTAATATTTCACGACAGTCTACTGAATATTTTCTCTCTATATCCAATCATTTTCTCTTGACCTCAGTGCTATTTCAGCGCTCCCATGATTTTTCCTAGACTGCCTGGATTTTCTAGACTTGCCCAAGTTTTTCTAGGTTCCAGTAATATTTCACGACAGTCTACTGATTATTTTCTCTCTATATCCAATGATCTCTTGACCTCAGTGCTATTTCAGCGCTCCCATGATTTTTCCTAGACTGCCTGGATTTTCTAGACTTGCCCAAGTTTTTCTAGGTTCCAGTAATATTTCACGACAGTCTACTGAATATGTTCTCCCTATATCCAATGATCTCTTGACCTCAGTGCTATTTCATCGCTCCCATGATTTTTCCTAGACTGTCTGGATTTTCTAGACTTGCCCAAGTTTATCTAGGTTCCAGTATAATTTCACTACAGTCTACTGAGTATTTTCTCCCTATACCCAATGATCTCTTGACCTCAGTGCTAATTCAGCACTCCCATGATTTTTCTTAGACTGCCTGGATTTTCTAGACTTGCCCAAATTTTTCTATGTTCCAGTATAATTTCACGACCGTCTACTGAATATTTTCTCTCTATATCCAATGATCTTCTCTTGACCTCAGTGCTATTTCAGCGCTCCCATGATTTTTCCTAGACTGCCTGGATTTTCTAGACTTGCCCAAGTTTTTCTAGGTTCCAGTAATATTTCACGACAGTCTACTGATTATTTTCTCTCTATATCCAATGATTTTCTCTTGACCTCAGTGCTATTTCAGCGCTCCCATGATTTTTCCTAGACTGCCTGGATTTTCTAGACTTGCCCAAATTTTTCTAGGTTCCAGTATAATATCACGACAGTCTGCTGAATATTATCTCCCTTTATCCAATGATCTCTTGACCTCAGTGCTATTTCAGCGCTCCCATGATTTTTCCTAGACTGCCTGGGTTTTCTAGAGTTGCCCAAGTTTTTCTAGGTTCCAGTAATATTTCACGACAGTCGACTGAATATTTTCTCCCTACATCCAATGATCTCTTGACCTCAGTGCTATTTCAGCGCTCCCATGATTTTTCCTAGACTGCCTGGATTTTCTAGACTTGCCCAAGTTTTTCTAGGTTCCAGTAATATTTCACGACAGTCTACTGAATATTTTCTCCCTATATCCAATGATCTCTTGACCTCAGTGCTATTTCAGCGCTCCCATGATTTTTCCTAGACTGCCTGGATTTTGTAGACTTGCCCGAGTTTTTCTAGGTTCCAGTAATATTTCACGACAGTCTACTGAATATTTTCTCTCTATATCCAATGATCTTCTCTTAACCTCAGTGCTATTTCAGCGCTCCCATGATTTTTCCTAGACCGCCTCGATTTTCTAGACTTGCCCAAGTTTTTCTAGGTTCCAGTAATATTTCACGACAGTCTACTGAATATTTTCTCTCTATATCCAATGATTTTCTCTTGACCTCAGTGCTATTTCAGCGCTCCCATGATTTTTCCTAGACTGCCTGGATTTTCTAGACTTGCCCAAGTTTTTCTAGGTTCCAGTAATATTTCACGACAGTCTACTGATTATTTTCTCTCTATATCCAATGATCTCTCGACCTCAGTGCTATTTCATCGCTCCCATGATTTTTCCTAGACTGTCTGGATTTTCTAGACTTGCCCAAGTTTATCTAGGTTCCAGTATAATTTCACTACAGTCTACTGAGTATTTTCTCCCTATACCCAATGATCTCTTGACCTCAGTGCTAATTCAGCACTCCCATGATTTTTCTTAGACTGCCTGGATTTTCTAGATTTGCCCAAATTTTTCTATGTTCCAGTATAATTTCACGACAGTCTACTGAATATTTTCTCTCTATATCCAATGATCTTCTCTTGACCTCAGTGCTATTTCAGCGCTCCCATGATTTTTCCTAGACTGCCTGGGTTTTCTAGACTTGCCCAAGTTTTTCTAGGTTCCAGTAATATTTCACGACAGTCTACTGAATATTTTCTCCCTATATCCAATGATCTCTTGACCTCAGTGCTATTTCAGCGCTCCCATGATTTTTCCTAGACTGCCTGGATTTTCTAGACTTGCCCAAATTTTTCTATGTTCCAGTATAATTTCACGACAGTTTACTGAATATTTTCTCTCTATATCCAATGATCTTCTCTTGACCTCAGTGCTATTTCAGCGCTCCCATGTTTTTTCCTAGACTGCCTGGGTTTTCTAGACTTGCCCAAGTTTTTCTAGGTTCCAGTAATATTTCACGACAGTCTACTGAGTATTTGCTCCCTATACCCAATGATCTTCTGATCTCAGTGCTATTTCAGCGCTCCCATGATTTTTTCTAGACTGCCTGGATTTTCTAGACTTGCCCAAGTTTTTCTAGGTTCCAGTTTAATTTCACGGCAGTCTACTGAATATTTTTTCCCAATATCCAATGATCTCTTGACCTCAGTGCTATTTGTGTTTGTGTCAGCTCAGTGACCTGTGTATTATTTGCGGTTGTGTCAATTCAGTGACCTGTGTACTATTTGCGGTTGTGTCAATTCAGTGACCTGTGTACTATTTGTGTTTGTGTCAATTCAGTGACCTGTGTACTATTTGCGGTTGTGTCAATTCAGTGACCTGTGTACTATTTGCGGTTGTGTCAATTCAGTGACCTGTGTACTATTTGTGTTTGTGTCAATTCAGTGACCTGTGTACTATTTGTGTTTGTGTCAATTCAGTGATAAGTGTGCTATATGTGTTTGATCATACGTGTTCAGCTTAATGATTAATTTCGTAGTGATCTTGTCTAGATCTCGGTATTTAACTGCTACTCGCTGGCAGCTCATGCGTACGTTCGCCTGTTCTCTAAGAGAGACCTCAATTTCCGCCTTGAATTTTTCATGCTCGGATCCGTCGGATTTAAGTTCGAGCAGCAGGCAGCCTGTCTGTCCGTCGTATGCGGGTCACGTTTTCACTTAGGTCCTCTAAAGTAGGGTCTGCCTTAACATTTCGCAGGACGTCCGCGTATGCTGGAAGATAGCCCGCCGGAAGGCACGGTTCTTTCCGACGTGTGGAGGTATATCCTCGTTTGAAATTTATCATCCTTAACTTCCATCGTTGGTTTATTAATGTGAACTATATTTGTTTGTGTCAAATCAGTGACCGGTGTACTATTTGCGGTTGTGTCAATTCAGTGACCTGTGTACTATTTGCGGTTGTGTCAATTCAGTGACCTGTGTACTACTTGCGGTTGTGTCAATTCAGTGACCCGTGTACTATTTGTGTTTGTGTCAATTCAGTGACCTGTGTACTATATGCGGTTGTGTCAATTCAGTGACCTGTGTACTATTTGTGTTTGTGTCAATTCAGTGATAAGTGTGCTATATGTGTTTGATCATACGTGTTCAGCTTAATGATTAATTTCGTAGTGATCTTGTCTAGATCTCGGTATTTAACTGCTACTCGCTGGCAGCTCATGCGTACGTTCGCCTGTTCTCTCAGAGAGACCTCAATTTCCGCCTTGAATTTTTCATGCTCGGATCCGTCGGATTTAAGTTCGAGCAGCAGGCAGCCTGTCTGTCCGTTGTATGCGGGTCACGTTTTCACTTAGGTCCTCTAAAGTAGGGTCTGCCTTAACATTTCGCAGGACGTCCGCGTATGCTGGAAGATAGCCCGCCGGAAGGCTCGGTTCTTTCCGACGTGTGGAGGTATATCCTCGTTTGAAATTTATCATCCTTAACTTCCATCGTTGGTTTATTAATGTGTACTGTATTTGTTTGTGTCAAATCAGTGACCGGTGTACTATTTGCGGTTGTGTCAATTCAGTGACCTGTGTACTATTTGCGGTTGTGTCAATTCAGTGACCTGTGTACTATTTGCGGTTGTGTCAATTCAGTGACCGGTGTACTATTTGTGGTTGTGTCAATTCAGTGACCTGTGTACTACTTGCGGTTGTGTCAATTCAGTGACCTGTGTACTATTTGTGTTTGTGTCAATTCAGTGATAAGTGTGCTATATGTGTTTGATCATACGTGTTCAGCTTAATGATTAATTTCGTAGTGATCTTGTCTAGATCTCGGTATTTAACTGCTACTCGCTGGCAGCTCATGCGTACGTTCGCCTGTTCTCTAAGAGAGACCTCAATTTCCGCCTTGAATTTTTCATGCTCGGATCCGTCGGATTTAAGTTCGAGCAGCAGGCAGCCTGTCTGTCCGTCGTATGCGGGTCACGTTTTCACTTAGGTCCTCTAAAGTAGGGTCTGCCTTAACATTTCGCAGGACGTCCGCGTATGCTGGAAGATAGCCCGCCGGAAGGCACGGTTCTTTCCGACGTGTGGAGGTATATCCTCGTTTGAAATTTATCATCCTTAACTTCCATCGTTGGTTTATTAATGTATACTATATTTGTTTGTGTCAAATCAGTGACCGGTGTACTATTTGCGGTTGTGTCAATTCAGTGACCTGTGTACTATTTGCGGTTGTGTCAATTCAGTGACCTGTGTACTACTTGCGGTTGTGTCAATTCAGTGACCTGTGTACTATTTGTGTTTGTGTCAATTCAGTGACCTGTGTACTATATGCGGTTGTGTCAATTCAGTGACCTGTGTACTATTTGTGTTTGTGTCAATTCAGTGATAAGTGTGCTATATGTGTTTGATCATACGTGTTCAGCTTAATGATTAATTTCGTAGTGATCTTGTCTAGATCTCGGTATTTAACTGCTACTCGCTGGCAGCTCATGCGTACGTTCGCCTGTTCTCTCAGAGAGACCTCAATTTCCGCCTTGAATTTTTCATGCTCGGATCCGTCGGATTTAAGTTCGAGCAGCAGGCAGCCTGTCTGTCCGTTGTATGCGGGTCACGTTTTCACTTAGGTCCTCTAAAGTAGGGTCTGCCTTAACATTTCGCAGGACGTCCGCGTATGCTGGAAGATAGCCCGCCGGAAGGCACGGTTCTTTCCGACGTGTGGAGGTATATCCTCGTTTGAAATTTATCATCCTTAACTTCCATCGTTGGTTTATTAATGTGTACTATATTTGTTTGTGTCAAATCAGTGACCGGTGTACTATTTGCGGTTGTGTCAATTCAGTGACCTGTGTACTATTTGCGGTTGTGTCAATTCAGTGACCTGTGTACTATTTGCGGTTGTGTCAATTCAGTGACCTGTGTACTATTTATGTTTGTGTCAATTCAGTGATAAGTGTGCTATATGTGTTTGATCATACGTGTTCAGCTTAATGATTAATTTCGTAGTGATCTTGTCTAGATCTCGGTATTTAACTGCTACTCGCTGGCAGCTCATGCGTACTTTCGCCTGTTCTCTAAGAGAGACCTCAATTTCCGCCTTGAATTTTTCATGCTCGGATCCGTCGGATTTAAGTTCGAGCAGCAGGCAGCCTGTCTGTCCGTCGTATGCGGGTCACGTTTTCACTTAGGTCCTCTAAAGTAGGGTCTGCCTTAACATTTCGCAGGACGTCCGCGTATGCTGGAAGATAGCCCGCCGGAAGGCACGGTTCTTTCCGACGTGTGGAGGTATATCCTCGTTTGAAATTTATCATCCTTAACTTCCATCGTTGGTTTATTAATGTGTACTATATTTGTTTGTGTCAAATCAGTGACCGGTGTACTATGTGTGTTTTCTTCAACTCAGTGCTATTTTAGCGCTCGCATGATTTTTCTTAGACTGCCTAGATTTTCTAGACGCCCAAGATTTTCTAGACTTGCCCAAGATTTTCTAGGTTCCAGTATAATTTCACGACAGTCTACTGACTATTTTCTCCCAATATCCAATGATCTCTTGACCTCAGTGCTATTTGTGTTTGTGTCAGCTCAGTGACCTGTGTACTATTTGCGGTTGTGTCAATTCAGTGACCTGTGTACTATTTGCGGTTGTGTCAATTCAGTGACCTGTGTACTATTTGCGGTTGTGTCAATTCAGTGACCTGTGTACTATTTGCGGTTGTGTCAATTCAGTGACCTGTGTACTATTTGCGGTTGTGTCAATTCAGTGACCTGTGTACTATTTGCGGTTGTGTCAATTCAGTGACCTGTGTACTATTTGCGGATGTGTCAATTCAGTGACCTGTGTACTATTTGCGGTTGTGTCAATTCAGTGACCTGTGTACTATTTGCGGTTGTGTCAATTCAGTGACCTGTGTACTATTTGTGGTTGTGTCAATTCAGTGACCTGTGTACTATTGGCGGTTGTGTCAATTCAGAGACCTGCGTACTATTTGCGGTTGTGTCAATTCAGTGACCTGTGTACTATTTGCGGTTGTGTCAATTCAGTGACCTGTGTACTATTTGCGGTTGTGTCAATTCAGTGACCTGTGTACTATTTGTGTTTGTGTCAATTCAGTGACCTGTGCACTATTTGCGGTTGTGTCAATTCAGTGACCTGTGTACTATATTTGTTGGTGTCAATTCAGTGACCTGTGCACTATTTGTGTTTGTGTCAATTCAGTGACCTGTGTACTATTTGCGGTTGTGTCAATTCAGTGACCTGTGTACTATTTGCGGTTGTGTCAATTCAGTGACCTGTGTACTATTTGTGTTTGTGTCAATTCAGTGATAAGTGTGCTATATGTGTTTGATCATACGTGTTCAGCTTAATGATTAATTTCGTAGTGATCTTGTCTAGATCTCGGTATTTAACTGCTACTCGCTGGCAGCTCATGCGTACGTTCGCCTGTTCTCTAAGAGGGACCTGAATTTCCGCCTTGAATTTTTCATGCTCGGATCCGTCGGATTTAAGTTCGAGCAGCAGGCAGCCTGTCTGTCCGTCGTATGCGGTTCACGTTTTCACTTAGGTCCTCTAAAGTAGGGTCTGCCTTAACATTTCGCAGGATGTCCGCGTATGCTGGAAGATAGCCCGCCGGAAGGCACGGTTCTTTCCGACGTGTGGAGGTATATCTTCGTTTGAAATTTATCATCCTTAACTTCCATCGTTGGTTTATTAATGTGTACTATATTTGTTTGTGTCAAATCAGTGACCGGTGTACTATGTGTGTTTATTTCAACTCAGTGCTATTTTAGCGCTCCCATGATTTTTCTTAGACTGCCTAGATTTTCTAGACGCCCAAGATTTTCTAGACTTGCCCAAGATTTTCTAGGTTCCAGTATAATTTCACGACAGTCTACTGACTATTTTCTCCCAATATCCAATGTTCTCTTGACCTCAGTGCTAATTCAGCGCTCCCAGGATTTTTCCTAGACTGTCTGGATTTTCTAGACTTGCCCAAGTTTTTCTACGTTCCAGTATAATTTCACGACAGTCTACTGAGTATTTTCTCCCTATATCCAATGATCTCTTGACCTTAGTGCTAATTCAGCGCTCTCATGATTTTTCCTAGACTGCCTGGATTTTCTAGACTTGCCCAAGTTTTTCTAGGTTCCAGTAATGTTTCACGACAGTCTACTGAATATTTTCTCCCTTTATCCAATGATCTTCTCTTGACCTCAGTGCTATTTCAGCGCTCCCATGATTTTTCCTAGACTGCCTGGATTTTCTAGACTTGCCCAAGTTTTTCTAGGTTCTAGTATAATTTCACGACAGTCTACTAAATATTTTCTCTCTATATCCAATGATCTTCTCTTGACCTCAGTGCTATTTCATCGCTCCCATGATTTTTCCTAGACTGTCTGGATTTTCTAGACTTGCCCAAGTTTATCTAGGTTCCAGTATAATTTCACTACAGTCTACTGAGTATTTTCTCCCTATATCCAATGATCTCTTGACCTCAGTGCTATTTCAGCGCTCCCATGATTTTTCCTAGACTGCCTGGATTTTCTAGACTTGCCCGAGTTTTTCTAGGTTCCAGTAATATTTCACGACAGTCGACTGAATATTTTCTCCCTACATCCAATGATCTCTTGACCTCAGTGCTATTTCAGCGCTCCCATGATTTTTCCTAGACTGCCTGGATTTTCTAGACTTGCCCAAGTTTTTCTAGGTTCCAGTAATATTTCACGACAGTCTACTGAATATTTTCTCCCTATATCCAATGATCTCTTGACCTCAGTGCTATTTCAGCGCTCCCATGATTTTTCCTAGACTGCCTGGATTTTCTAGACTTGCCAAAGTTTTTCTAGGTTCCAGTAATATTTCACGACAGTCTACTGAATATATTCTCCCTATATCCAATGATCTCTTGACCTCAGTGCTATTTCAGCGCTCCCATGATTTTTCCTAGACTGCCTGGATTTTGTAGACTTGCCCGAGTTTTTCTAGGTTCCAGTAATATTTCACGACAGTCTACTGAATATTTTCTCTCTATATCCAATGATCTTCTCTTAACCTCAGTGCTATTTCAGCGCTCCCATGATTTTTCCTAGACCGCCTCGATTTTCTAGACTTGCCCAAGTTTTTCTAGGTTCCAGTAATATTTCACGACAGTCTACTGAATATTTTCTCTCTATATCCAATCATTTTCTCTTGACCTCAGTGCTATTTCAGCGCTCCCATGATTTTTCCTAGACTGCCTGGATTTTCTAGACTTGCCCAAGTTTTTCTAGGTTCCAGTAATATTTCACGACAGTCTACTGATTATTTTCTCTCTATATCCAATGATCTCTTGACCTCAGTGCTATTTCAGCGCTCCCATGATTTTTCCTAGACTGCCTGGATTTTCTAGACTTGCCCAAGTTTTTCTAGGTTCCAGTAATATTTCACGACAGTCTACTGAATATGTTCTCCCTATATCCAATGATCTCTTGACCTCAGTGCTATTTCATCGCTCCCATGATTTTTCCTAGACTGTCTGGATTTTCTAGACTTGCCCAAGTTTATCTAGGTTCCAGTATAATTTCACTACAGTCTACTGAGTATTTTCTCCCTATACCCAATGATCTCTTGACCTCAGTGCTAATTCAGCACTCCCATGATTTTTCTTAGACTGCCTGGATTTTCTAGACTTGCCCAAATTTTTCTATGTTCCAGTATAATTTCACGACCGTCTACTGAATATTTTCTCTCTATATCCAATGATCTTCTCTTGACCTCAGTGCTATTTCAGCGCTCCCATGATTTTTCCTAGACTGCCTGGATTTTCTAGACTTGCCCAAGTTTTTCTAGGTTCCAGTAATATTTCACGACAGTCTACTGATTATTTTCTCTCTATATCCAATGATTTTCTCTTGACCTCAGTGCTATTTCAGCGCTCCCATGATTTTTCCTAGACTGCCTGGATTTTCTAGACTTGCCCAAATTTTTCTAGGTTCCAGTATAATATCACGACAGTCTGCTGAATATTATCTCCCTTTATCCAATGATCTTCTCTTGACCTCAGTGCTATTTCAGCGCTCCCATGATTTTTCCTAGACTGCCTGGGTTTTCTAGAGTTGCCCAAGTTTTTCTAGGTTCCAGTAATATTTCACGACAGTCGACTGAATATTTTCTCCCTACATCCAATGATCTCTTGACCTCAGTGCTATTTCAGCGCTCCCATGATTTTTCCTAGACTGCCTGGATTTTCTAGACTTGCCCAAGTTTTTCTAGGTTCCAGTAATATTTCACGACAGTCTACTGAATATTTTCTCCCTATATCCAATGATCTCTTGACCTCAGTGCTATTTCAGCGCTCCCATGATTTTTCCTAGACTGCCTGGATTTTGTAGACTTGCCCGAGTTTTTCTAGGTTCCAGTAATATTTCACGACAGTCTACTGAATATTTTCTCTCTATATCCAATGATCTTCTCTTAACCTCAGTGCTATTTCAGCGCTCCCATGATTTTTCCTAGACCGCCTCGATTTTCTAGACTTGCCCAAGTTTTTCTAGGTTCCAGTAATATATCACGACAGTCTACTGAATATTTTCTCTCTATATCCAATGATTTTCTCTTGACCTCAGTGCTATTTCAGCGCTCCCATGATTTTTCCTAGACTGCCTGGATTTTCTAGACTTGCCCAAGTTTTTCTAGGTTCCAGTAATATTTCACGACAGTCTACTGAATATTTTCTCTCTATATCCAATGATCTCTTGATCTCAGTGCTATTTCAGCGCTCCCATGATTTTTCCTAGACTGCCTGGGTTTTCTAGAGTTGCCCAAGTTTTTCTAGGTTCCAGTAATGTTTCACGACAGTCTACTGAATATTTTCTCTCTATATCCAATGATCTCTCGACCTCAGTGCTATTTCATCGCTCCCATGATTTTTCCTAGACTGTCTGGATTTTCTAGACTTGCCCAAGTTTATCTAGGTTCCAGTATAATTTCACTACAGTCTACTGAGTATTTTCTCCCTATACCCAATGATCTCTTGACCTCAGTGCTAATTCAGCACTCCCATGATTTTTCTTAGACTGCCTGGATTTTCTAGATTTGCCCAAATTTTTCTATGTTCCAGTATAATTTCACGACAGTCTACTGAATATTTTCTCTCTATATCCAATGATCTTCTCTTGACCTCAGTGCTATTTCAGCGCTCCCATGATTTTTCCTAGACTGCCTGGGTTTTCTAGACTTGCCCAAGTTTTTCTAGGTTCCAGTAATATTTCACGACAGTCTACTGAATATTTTCTCCCTATATCCAATGATCTCTTGACCTCAGTGCTATTTCAGCGCTCCCATGATTTTTCCTAGACTGCCTGGATTTTCTAGACTTGCCCAAATTTTTCTATGTTCCAGTATAATTTCACGACAGTTTACTGAATATTTTCTCTCTATATCCAATGATCTTCTCTTGACCTCAGTGCTATTTCAGCGCTCCCATGTTTTTTCCTAGACTGCCTGGGTTTTCTAGACTTGCCCAAGTTTTTCTAGGTTCCAGTAATATTTCACGACAGTCTACTGAGTATTTGCTCCCTATACCCAATGATCTTCTGATCTCAGTGCTATTTCAGCGCTCCCATGATTTTTTCTAGACTGCCTGGATTTTCTAGACTTGCCCAAGTTTTTCTAGGTTCCAGTTTAATTTCACGGCAGTCTACTGAATATTTTTTCCCAATATCCAATGATCTCTTGACCTCAGTGCTATTTGTGTTTGTGTCAGCTCAGTGACCTGTGTATTATTTGCGGTTGTGTCAATTCAGTGACCTGTGTACTATTTGCGGTTGTGTCAATTCAGTGACCTGTGTACTATTTGTGTTTGTGTCAATTCAGTGACCTGTGTACTATTTGCGGTTGTGTCAATTCAGTGACCTGTGTACTATTTGCGGTTGTGTCAATTCAGTGACCTGTGTACTATTTGTGTTTGTGTCAATTCAGTGACCTGTGTACTATTTGTGTTTGTGTCAATTCAGTGATAAGTGTGCTATATGTGTTTGATCATACGTGTTCAGCTTAATGATTAATTTCGTAGTGATCTTGTCTAGATCTCGGTATTTAACTGCTACTCGCTGGCAGCTCATGCGTACGTTCGCCTGTTCTCTAAGAGAGACCTCAATTTCCGCCTTGAATTTTTCATGCTCGGATCCGTCGGATTTAAGTTCGAGCAGCAGGCAGCCTGTCTGTCCGTCGTATGCGGGTCACGTTTTCACTTAGGTCCTCTAAAGTAGGGTCTGCCTTAACATTTCGCAGGACGTCCGCGTATGCTGGAAGATAGCCCGCCGGAAGGCACGGTTCTTTCCGACGTGTGGAGGTATATCCTCGTTTGAAATTTATCATCCTTAACTTCCATCGTTGGTTTATTAATGTGAACTATATTTGTTTGTGTCAAATCAGTGACCGGTGTACTATTTGCGGTTGTGTCAATTCAGTGACCTGTGTACTATTTGCGGTTGTGTCAATTCAGTGACCTGTGTACTACTTGCGGTTGTGTCAATTCAGTGACCCGTGTACTATTTGTGTTTGTGTCAATTCAGTGACCTGTGTACTATATGCGGTTGTGTCAATTCAGTGACCTGTGTACTATTTGTGTTTGTGTCAATTCAGTGATAAGTGTGCTATATGTGTTTGATCATACGTGTTCAGCTTAATGATTAATTTCGTAGTGATCTTGTCTAGATCTCGGTATTTAACTGCTACTCGCTGGCAGCTCATGCGTACGTTCGCCTGTTCTCTCAGAGAGACCTCAATTTCCGCCTTGAATTTTTCATGCTCGGATCCGTCGGATTTAAGTTCGAGCAGCAGGCAGCCTGTCTGTCCGTTGTATGCGGGTCACGTTTTCACTTAGGTCCTCTAAAGTAGGGTCTGCCTTAACATTTCGCAGGACGTCCGCGTATGCTGGAAGATAGCCCGCCGGAAGGCTCGGTTCTTTCCGACGTGTGGAGGTATATCCTCGTTTGAAATTTATCATCCTTAACTTCCATCGTTGGTTTATTAATGTGTACTATATTTGTTTGTGTCAAATCAGTGACCGGTGTACTATTTGCGGTTGTGTCAATTCAGTGACCTGTGTACTATTTGCGGTTGTGTCAATTCAGTGACCTGTGTACTATTTGCGGTTGTGTCAATTCAGTGACCGGTGTACTATTTGTGGTTGTGTCAATTCAGTGACCTGTGTACTACTTGCGGTTGTGTCAATTCAGTGACCTGTGTACTATTTGTGTTTGTGTCAATTCAGTGATAAGTCTGCTATATGTGTTTGATCATACGTGTTCAGCTTAATGATTAATTTCGTAGTGATCTTGTCTAGATCTCGGTATTTAACTGCTACTCGCTGGCAGCTCATGCGTACGTTCGCCTGTTCTCTAAGAGAGACCTCAATTTCCGCCTTGAATTTTTCATGCTCGGATCCGTCGGATTTAAGTTCGAGCAGCAGGCAGCCTGTCTGTCCGTCGTATGCGGGTCACGTTTTCACTTAGGTCCTCTAAAGTAGGGTCTGCCTTAACATTTCGCAGGACGTCCGCGTATGCTGGAAGATAGCCCGCCGGAAGGCACGGTTCTTTCCGACGTGTGGAGGTATATCCTCGTTTGAAATTTATCATCCTTAACTTCCATCGTTGGTTTATTAATGTGTACTATATTTGTTTGTGTCAAATCAGTGACCGGTGTACTATTTGCGGTTGTGTCAATTCAGTGACCTGTGTACTATTTGCGGTTGTGTCAATTCAGTGACCTGTGTACTACTTGCGGTTGTGTCAATTCAGTGACCTGTGTACTATTTGTGTTTGTGTCAATTCAGTGACCTGTGTACTATATGCGGTTGTGTCAATTCAGTGACCTGTGTACTATTTGTGTTTGTGTCAATTCAGTGATAAGTGTGCTATATGTGTTTGATCATACGTGTTCAGCTTAATGATTAATTTCGTAGTGATCTTGTCTAGATCTCGGTATTTAACTGCTACTCGCTGGCAGCTCATGCGTACGTTCGCCTGTTCTCTCAGAGAGACCTCAATTTCCGCCTTGAATTTTTCATGCTCGGATCCGTCGGATTTAAGTTCGAGCAGCAGGCAGCCTGTCTGTCCGTTGTATGCGGGTCACGTTTTCACTTAGGTCCTCTAAAGTAGGGTCTGCCTTAACATTTCGCAGGACGTCCGCGTATGCTGGAAGATAGCCCGCCGGAAGGCACGGTTCTTTCCGACGTGTGGAGGTATATCCTCGTTTGAAATTTATCATCCTTAACTTCCATCGTTGGTTTATTAATGTGTACTATATTTGTTTGTGTCAAATCAGTGACCGGTGTACTATTTGCGGTTGTGTCAATTCAGTGACCTGTGTACTATTTGCGGTTGTGTCAATTCAGTGACCTGTGTACTATTTGCGGTTGTGTCAATTCAGTGACCTGTGTACTATTTATGTTTGTGTCAATTCAGTGATAAGTGTGCTATATGTGTTTGATCATACGTGTTCAGCTTAATGATTAATTTCGTAGTGATCTTGTCTAGATCTCGGTATTTAACTGCTACTCGCTGGCAGCTCATGCGTACTTTCGCCTGTTCTCTAAGAGAGACCTCAATTTCCGCCTTGAATTTTTCATGCTCGGATCCGTCGGATTTAAGTTCGAGCAGCAGGCAGCCTGTCTGTCCGTTGTATGCGGGTCACGTTTTCACTTAGGTCCTCTAAAGTAGGGTCTGCCTTAACATTTCGCAGGACGTCCGCGTATGCTGGAAGATAGCCCGCCGGAAGGCACGGTTCTTTCCGACGTGTGGAGGTATATCCTCGTTTGAAATTTATCATCCTTAACTTCCATCGTTGGTTTATTAATGTGTACTATATTTGTTTGTGTCAAATCAGTGACCGGTGTACTATGTGTGTTTTCTTCAACTCAGTGCTATTTTAGCGCTCGCATGATTTTTCTTAGACTGCCTAGATTTTCTAGACGCCCAAGATTTTCTAGACTTGCCCAAGATTTTCTAGGTTCCAGTATAATTTCACGACAGTCTACTGACTATTTTCTCCCAATATCCAATGATCTCTTGACCTCAGTGCTATTTGTGTTTGTGTCAGCTCAGTGACCTGTGTACTATTTGCGGTTGTGTCAATTCAGTGACCTGTGTACTATTTGCGGTTGTGTCAATTCAGTGACCTGTGTACTATTTGCGGTTGTGTCAATTCAGTGACCTGTGTACTATTTGCGGTTGTGTCAATTCAGTGACCTGTGTACTATTTGCGGTTGTGTCAATTCAGTGACCTGTGTACTATTTGCGGTTGTGTCAATTCAGTGACCTGTGTACTATTTGCGGATGTGTCAATTCAGTGACCTGTGTACTATTTGCGGTTGTGTCAATTCAGTGACCTGTGTACTATTTGCGGTTGTGTCAATTCAGTGACCTGTGTACTATTTGTGGTTGTGTCAATTCAGTGACCTGTGTACTATTGGCGGTTGTGTCAATTCAGAGACCTGCGTACTATTTGCGGTTGTGTCAATTCAGTGACCTGTGTACTATTTGCGGTTGTGTCAATTCAGTGACCTGTGTACTATTTGCGGTTGTGTCAATTCAGTGACCTGTGTACTATTTGTGTTTGTGTCAATTCAGTGACCTGTGCACTATTTGCGGTTGTGTCAATTCAGTGACCTGTGTACTATATTTGTTGGTGTCAATTCAGTGACCTGTGCACTATTTGTGTTTGTGTCAATTCAGTGACCTGTGTACTATTTGCGGTTGTGTCAATTCAGTGACCTGTGTACTATTTGCGGTTGTGTCAATTCAGTGACCTGTGTACTATTTGTGTTTGTGTCAATTCAGTGATAAGTGTGCTATATGTGTTTGATCATACGTGTTCAGCTTAATGATTAATTTCGTAGTGATCTTGTCTAGATCTCGGTATTTAACTGCTACTCGCTGGCAGCTCATGCGTACGTTCGCCTGTTCTCTAAGAGGGACCTGAATTTCCGCCTTGAATTTTTCATGCTCGGATCCGTCGGATTTAAGTTCGAGCAGCAGGCAGCCTGTCTGTCCGTCGTATGCGGTTCACGTTTTCACTTAGGTCCTCTAAAGTAGGGTCTGCCTTAACATTTCGCAGGATGTCCGCGTATGCTGGAAGATAGCCCGCCGGAAGGCACGGTTCTTTCCGACGTGTGGAGGTATATCCTCGTTTGAAATTTATCATCCTTAACTTCCATCGTTGGTTTATTAATGTGTACTATATTTGTTTGTGTCAAATCAGTGACCGGTGTACTATGTGTGTTTATTTCAACTCAGTGCTATTTTAGCGCTCCCATGATTTTTCTTAGACTGCCTAGATTTTCTAGACGCCCAAGATTTTCTAGACTTGCCCAAGATTTTCTAGGTTCCAGTATAATTTCACGACAGTCTACTGACTATTTTCTCCCAATATCCAATGTTCTCTTGACCTCAGTGCTAATTCAGCGCTCCCAGGATTTTTCCTAGACTGTCTGGATTTTCTAGACTTGCCCAAGTTTTTCTACGTTCCAGTATAATTTCACGACAGTCTACTGAGTATTTTCTCCCTATATCCAATGATCTCTTGACCTTAGTGCTAATTCAGCGCTCTCATGATTTTTCCTAGACTGCCTGGATTTTCTAGACTTGCCCAAGTTTTTCTAGGTTCCAGTAATGTTTCACGACAGTCTACTGAATATTTTCTCCCTTTATCCAATGATCTTCTCTTGACCTCAGTGCTATTTCAGCGCTCCCATGATTTTTCCTAGACTGCCTGGATTTTCTAGACTTGCCCAAGTTTTTCTAGGTTCTAGTATAATTTCACGACAGTCTACTAAATATTTTCTCTCTATATCCAATGATCTTCTCTTGACCTCAGTGCTATTTCATCGCTCCCATGATTTTTCCTAGACTGTCTGGATTTTCTAGACTTGCCCAAGTTTATCTAGGTTCCAGTATAATTTCACTACAGTCTACTGAGTATTTTCTCCCTATACCCAATGATCTCTTGACCTCAGTGCTAATTCAGCACTCCCATGATTTTTCCTAGACTGCCTGGATTTTCTAGACTTGCTCAAATTTTTCTATGTTCCAGTATAATTTCACGACAGTCTACTGAATATTTTCTCTCTATATCCAATGATCTTCTCTTGACCTCAGTGCTATTTCAGCGCTCCCAGGATTTTTTCTAGACTGCCTGGATTTTCTAGACTTGCCCAAGTTTTTCTAGGTTCCAGTTTAACTTCACGGCAGTCTACTGAATATTTTCTCCCAATATCCAATGATCTCTTGACCTCAGTGCTATTTGTGTTTGTGTCAGCTCAGTGACCTGTGTACTATTTGCGGTTGTGTCAATTCAGTGACCTGTGTACTATTTGTGGTTGTGTCAATTCAGTGACCTGTGTACTATTGGCGGTTGTGTCAATTCAGAGACCTGCGTACTATTTGCGGTTGTGTCAATTCAGTGACCTGTGTACTATTTGCGGTTGTGTCAATTCAGTGACCTGTGTACTATTTGCGGTTGTGTCAATTCAGTGACCTGTGTACTATTTGTGTTTGTGTCAATTCAGTGACCTGTGTACTATTTGCGGTTGTGTCAATTCAGTGACCTGTGTACTATATTTGTTGGTGTCAATTCAGTGACCTGTGCACTATTTGTGTTCGTGTCAATTCAGTGACCTGTGTACTATTTGCGGTTGTGTCAATTCAGTGACCTGTGTACTATTTGCGGTTGTGTCAATTCAGTGACCTGTGTACTATTTGTGTTTGTGTCAATTCAGTGATAAGTGTGCTATATGTGTTTGATCATACGTGTTCAGCTTAATGATTAATTTCGTAGTGATCTTGTCTAGATCTCGGTATTTAACTGCTACTCGCTGGCAGCTCATGCGTACGTTCGCCTGTTCTCTAAGAGGGACCTGAATTTCCGCCTTGAATTTTTCATGCTCGGATCCGTCGGATTTAAGTTCGAGCAGCAGGCAGCCTGTCTGTCCGTCGTATGCGGTTCACGTTTTCACTTAGGTCCTCTAAAGTAGGGTCTGCCTTAACATTTCGCAGGATGTCCGCGTATGCTGGAAGATAGCCCGCCGGAAGGCACGGTTCTTTCCGACGTGTGGAGGTATATCCTCGTTTGAAATTTATCATCCTTAACTTCCATCGTTGGTTTATTAATGTGTACTATATTTGTTTGTGTCAAATCAGTGACCGGTGTACTATGTGTGTTTTCTTCAACTCAGTGCTATTTTAGCGCTCCCATGATTTTTCTTTGACTGCCTAGATTTTCTAGACGCCCAAGATTTTCTAGACTTGCCCAAGATTTTCTAGGTTCCAGTATAATTTCACGACAGTCTACTGACTATTTTCTCCCAATATCCAATGTTCTCTTGACCTCAGTGCTAATTCAGCGCTCCCAGGATTTTTCCTAGACTGTCTGGATTTTCTAGACTTGTCCAAGTTTTTCTACGTTCCAGTATAATTTCACGACAGTCTACTGAGTATTTTCTCCCTATATCCAATGATCTCTTGACCTTAGTGCTAATTCAGCGCTCTCATGATTTTTCCTAGACTGCCTGGATTTTCTAGACTTGCCCAAGTTTTTCTAGCTTCCAGTAATATTTCACGACAGTCTACTGAATATTTTCTCCCTTTATCCAATGATCTTCTCTTGACCTCAGTGCTATTTCAGCGCTCCCATGATTTTTCCTAGACTGCCTGGATTTTCTAGACTTGCCCAAGTTTTTCTAGGTTCTAGTATAATTTCACGACAGTCTACTAAATATTTTCTCTCTATATCCAATGATCTTCTCTTGACCTCAGTGCTATTTCATCGCTCCCATGATTTTTCCTAGACTGCCTGGATTTTCTAGACTTGCCCAAGTTTTTCTAGCTTCCAGTAATATTTCACGACAGTCTACTGAATATTTTCTCCCTTTATCCAATGATCTTCTCTTGACCTCAGTGCTATTTCAGCGCTCCCATGATTTTTCCTAGACTGCCTGGATTTTCTAGACTTGCCCAAGTTTTTCTAGGTTCTAGTATAATTTCACGACAGTCTACTAAATATTTTCTCTCTATATCCAATGATCTTCTCTTGACCTCAGTGCTATTTCATCGCTCCCATGATTTTTCCTAGACTGTCTGGATTTTCTAGACTTGCCCAAGTTTTTCTACGTTCCAGTATAATTTCACTACAGTCTACTGAGTATTTTCTCCCTATACCCAATGATCTCTTGACCTCAGTGCTAATTCAGCACTCCCATGATTTTTCCTAGACTGCCTGGATTTTCTAGACTTGCCCAAATTTTTCTATGTTCCAGTATAATTTCACGACAGTCTACTGAATATTTTCTCTCTATATCCAATGATCTTCTCTTGACCTCAGTGCCATTTCAGCGCTCCCATGATTTTTCCTAGACTGCCTGGATTTTCTAGACTTGCCCAAGTTTTTCTAGGTTCCAGTAATATTTCACGACAGTCTACTGAGTATTTTCTCCCTATACCCAATGATCTTCTGATCTCAGTGCTATTTCAGCGCTCCCAGGATTTTTTCTAGACTGCCTGGATTTTCTAGACTTGCCCAAGTTTTTCTAGGTTCCAGTTTAACTTCACGGCAGTCTACTGAATATTTTCTCCCAATATCCAATGATCTCTTGACTTCAGTGCTATTTGTGTTTGTGTCAGCCCAGTGACCTGTGTACTATTTGCGGTTGTGTCAATTCAGTGACCTGTTTACTATTTGCGGTTGTGTCAATTCAGTGACCTGTGTACTATTTGCGGTTGTGTCAATTCAGTGACCTGTGTACTATTTGTGTTTGTGTCAATTCAGTGACCTGTGTACTATTTGCGGTTGTGTCAATTCAGTGACCTGTGTACTATTTGTGTTTGTGTCAATTCAGTGACCTGTGTACTATTTGCGGTTGTGTCAATTCAGTGACCTGTGTACTATTTGTGTTTGTGTCAATTCAGTGACCTGTGTACTATTTGCGGTTGTGTCAATTCAGTGACCTGTGTACTATTTGTGTTTGTGTCAATTCAGTGATAAGTGTGCTATATGTGTTTGATCATACGTGTTCAGCTTAATGATTAATTTCGTAGTGATCTTGTCTAGATCTCGGTATTTAACTGCTACTCGCTGGCAGCTCATGCGTACGTTCGCCTGTTCTCTAAGAGAGACCTCAATTTCCGCCTTGAATTTTTCATGCTCGGATCCGTCGGATTTAAGTTCGAGCAGCAGGCAGCCTGTCTGTCCGTCGTATGCGGGTCACGTTTTCACTTAGGTCCTCTAAAGTAGGGTCTGCCTTAACATTTCGCAGGACGTCCGCGTATGCTGGAAGATAGCCCGCCGGAAGGCACGGTTCTTTCCGACGTGTGGAGGTATATCCTCGTTTGAAATTTATCATCCTTAACTTCCATCGTTGGTTTATTAATGTGTACTATATTTGTTTGTGTCAATTCAGTGACCTGTGTACTATTTGCGGTTGTGTCAATTCAGTGACCTGTGTACTATTTGCGGTTGTGTCAATTCAGTGACCTGTGTACTATTTGTGTTTGTGTCAATTCAGTGACCTGTGTACTATTTGTGTTTGTGTCAATTCAGTGACCTGTGTACTATTTGCGGTTGTGTCAATTCAGTGACCTGTGTACTATTTGTGTTTGTGTCAATTCAGTGATAAGTGTGCTATATGTGTTTGATCATACGTGTTCAGCTTAATGATTAATTTCGTAGTGATCTTGTCTAGATCTCGGTATTTAACTGCTATTCGCTGGCAGCTCATGCGTACGTTCGCCTGTTCTCTAAGAGAGACCTCAATTTCCGCCTTGAATTTTTCATGCTCGGATCCGTCGGATTTAAGTTCGAGCAGCAGGCAGCCTGTCTGTCCGTCGTATGCGGGGCACGTTTTCACTTAGATCCTCTAAAGTAGGGTCTGCCTTAACATTTCGCAGGACGTCCGCGTATGCTGGAAGATAGCCCGCCGGAAGGCACGGTTCTTTCCGACGTGTGGAGGTATATCCTCGTTTGAAATTTATCATCCTAAACTTCCATCGTTGGTTTATTAATGTGTACTATATTTGTTTGTGTCAATTCAGTGACCTGTGTACTATTTGCGGTTGTGTCAATTCAGTGACCTGTGTACTATTTGCGGTTGTGTCAATTCAGTGACCTGTGTACTATTTGTGTTTGTGTCAATTCAGTGATAAGTGTGCTATATGTGTTTGATCATACGTGTTCAGCTTAATGATTAATTTCGTAGTGATCTTGTCTAGATCTCGGTATTTAACTGCTACTCGCTGGCAGCTCATGCGTACGTTCGCCTGTTCTCTAAGAGGGACCTCAATTTCCGCCTTGAATTTTTCATGCTCGGATCCGTCGGATTTAAGTTCGAGCAGCAGGCAGCCTGTCTGTCCGTCGTATGCGGGTCACGTTTTCACTTAGGTCCTCTAAAGTAGGGTCTGCCTTAACATTTCGCAGGACGTCCGCGTATGCTGGAAGATAGCCCGCCGGAAGGCACGGTTCTTTCCGACGTGTGGAGGTATATCCTCGTTTGAAATTTATCATCCTTAACTTCCATCGTTGGTTTATTCATGTGTACTATATTTGTTTGTGTCAAATCAGTGACTGGTGTACTATTTGCGGTTGTGTCAATTCAGTGACCTGTGTACTATTTGCGGTTGTGTCAATTCAGTGACCTGTGTACTATTTGCGGTTGTGTCAATTCAGTGACCTGTGTACTACTTGCGGTTGTGTCAATTCAGTGACCTGTGTACTATTTGTGTTTGTGTCAATTCAGTGACCTGTGTACTATTTGCGGTTGTGTCAATTCAGTGACCTGTGTACTATATGTGTTTGTGTCAATTCAGTGATAAGTGTGCTATATGTGTTTGATCATACGTGTTCAGCTTAATGATTAATTTCGTAGTGATCTTGTCTAGATCTCGGTATTTAACTGCTACTCGCTGGCAGCTCATGCGTACGTTCGCCTGTTCTCTAAGAGAGACCTCAATTTCCGCCTTGAATTTTTCATGCTCGGATCCGTCGGATTTAAGTTCGAGCAGCAGGCAGCCTGTCTGTCCGTCGTATGCGGGTCACGTTTTCACTTAGGTCCTCTAAAGTAGGGTCTGCCTTAACATTTCGCAGGACGTCCGCGTATGCTGGAAGATAGCCCGCCGGAAGGCACGGTTCTTTCCGACGTGTGGAGGTATATCCTCGTTTGAAATTTATCATCCTTAACTTCCATCGTTGGTTTATTAATGTGTACTATATTTGTTTGTGTCAAATCAGTGACCGGTGTACTATTTGCGGTTGTGTCAATTCAGTGACCTGTGTACTATTTGCGGTTGTGTCAATTCAGTGACCTGTGTACTACTTGCGGTTGTGTCAATTCAGTGACCTGTGTACTATTTGTGTTTGTGTCAATTCAGTGACCTGTGTACTATTTGCGGTTGTGTCAATTCAGTGACCTGTGTACTATTTGTGTTTGTGTCAATTCAGTGATAAGTGTGCTATATGTGTTTGATCATACGTGTTCGATCATACGTGTTCAGCTTAATGATTAATTTCGTAGTGATCTTGTCTAGATCTCGGTATTTAACTGCTACTCGCTGGCAGCTCATGCGTACGTTCGCCTGTTCTCTAAGAGAGACCTCAATTTCCGCCTTGAATTTTTCATGCTCGGATCCGTCGGATTTAAGTTCGAGCAGCAGGCAGCCTGTCTGTCCGTCGTATGCGGGTCACGTTTTCACTTAGGTCCTCTAAAGTAGGGTCTGCCTTAACATTTCGCAGGCGTCCGCGTATGCTGGAAGATAGCCCGCCGGAAGGCACGGTTCTTTCCGACGTGTGGAGGTATATCCTCGTTTGAAATTTATCATCCTTAACTTCCATCGTTGGTTTATTAATGTGTACTATATTTGTTTGTGTCAATTCAGTGACCGGTGTACTATTTGCGGTTGTGTCAATTCAGTGACCTGTGTACTATTTGCGGTTGTGTCAATTCAGTGACCTGTGTACTACTTGCGGTTGTGTCAATTCAGTGACCTGTGTACTATTTGTGTTTGTGTCAATTCAGTGACCTGTGTACTATTTGCGGTTGTGTCAATTCAGTGACCTGTGTACTATTTGTGTTTGTGTCAATTCAGTGATAAGTGTGCTATATGTGTTTGATCATACGTGTTCGATCATACGTGTTCAGCTTAATGATTAATTTCGTAGTGATCTTGTCTAGATCTCGGTATTTAACTGCTACTCGCTGGCAGCTCATGCGTACGTTCGCCTGTTCTCTAAGAGAGACCTCAATTTCCGCCTTGAATTTTTCATGCTCGGATCCGTCGGATTTAAGTTCGAGCAGCAGGCAGCCTGTCTGTCCGTCGTATGCGGGTCACGTTTTCACTTAGGTCCTCTAAAGTAGGGTCTGCCTTAACATTTCGCAGGCGTCCGCGTATGCTGGAAGATAGCCCGCCGGAAGGCACGGTTCTTTCCGACGTGTGGAGGTATATCCTCGTTTGAAATTTATCATCCTTAACTTCCATCGTTGGTTTATTAATGTGTACTATATTTGTTTGTGTCAATTCAGTGACCTGTGTACTATTTGCGGTTGTGTCAATTCAGTGACCTGTGTACTATTTGCGGTTGTGTCAATTCAGTGACCTGTGTACTATTTGTGTTTGTGTCAATTCAGTGATAAGTGTGCTATATGTGTTTGATCATACGTGTTCAGCTTAATGATTAATTTCGTAGTGATCTTGTCTAGATCTCGGTATTTAACTGCTACTCGCTGGCAGCTCATGCGTACGTTCGCCTGTTCTCTAAGAGGGACCTCAATTTCCGCCTTGAATTTTTCATGCTCGGATCCGTCGGATTTTAGTTCGAGCAGCAGGCAGCCTGTCTGTCCGTCGTATGCGGGTCACGTTTTCACTTAGGTCCTCTAAAGTAGGGTCTGCCTTAACATTTCGCAGGACGTCCGCGTATGCTGGAAGATAGCCCGCCGGAAGGCACGGTTCTTTCCGACGTGTGGAGGTATATCCTCGTTTGAAATTTATCATCCTTAACTTCCATCGTTGGTTTATTCATGTGTACTATATTTGTTTGTGTCAAATCAGTGACCGGTGTACTATGTGTGTTTTCTTCAACTCAGTAATATTTTAGCGCTCCCATGATTTTTCTTAGACTGCCTAGATTTTCTAGACGCCCAAGATTTTCTAGACTTGCCCAAGATTTTCTAGGTTCCAGTATAATTTCACGACAGTCTACTGACTATTTTCTCCCAATATCCAATGTTCTCTTGACCTCAGTGCTATTTCAGCGCTTCCATGATTTTTCCTAGACTGCCTGGATTTTCTAGACTTGCTCAAGTTTTTCTAGGTTCCAGTAATATTTCACGACAGTCTACTGAATCTTTTCTCCCTATATCCAATGATCTTCTCTTGACCTCAGTGCTATTTCAGCGCTCCCATGATTTTTCCTAGACTGCCTGGATTTTCTAGACTTGCCCAAGTTTTTCTAGGTTTTAGTATAATTTCACGACAGTCTACTAAATATTTGCTCTCTATATCCAATGATCTTCTCTTGACCTCAGTGCTATTTCAGCGCTCCCATGATTTTTCCTAGACTGCCTGGATTTTCTAGACTTGCCCAAGTTTTTCTAGGTTCTAGTATAATTTCACGACAGTCTACTGAATATTTTCTCCCTTTATCCAATGATCTCTTCAACTCAGTGCTATTTTAGCGCTCCCATGATTTTTCTTAGACTGCCTAGATTTTCTAGACGCCCAAGATTTTCTAGACTCCCAAGATTTTCTAGACTTGCCCAAGATTTTCTAGGTTCCAGTATAATATCACGACAGTCTACTGACTATTTTCTCCCAATATCCAATGTTCTCTTGACCTCAGTGCTAATTCAGCGCTCCCAGGATTTTTCCTAGACTGTCTGGATTTTCTAGACTTGCCCAAGTTTTTCTACGTTCCCGTATAATTTCACGACAGTCTACTGAGTATTTTCTCCCTATATCCAATGATCTCTTGACCTTAGTGCTAATTCAGCGCTCTCATGATTTTTCCTAGACTGCCTGGATTTTCTAGACTTGCCCAAGTTTTTCTAGGTTCCAGTAATATTTCACGACAGTCTACTAAATATTTGCTCTCCATATCCAATGATCTTCTCTTGACCTCAGTGCTATTTCAGCGCTCCCATGATTTTTCCTAGACTGCCTGGATTTTCTAGACTTGCCCAAGTTTTTCTAGGTTCTAGTATAATTTCACGACAGTCTACTGAATATTTTCTCCCTTTATCCAATGATCTCTTGACCTCAGTGCTCGCTCAGTGCTTCCATGATTTTTCCTAGACTGCCTGGATTTTCTAGACTTGCCCAAGTTTTTCTAGGTTCTAGTATAATTTCACGACAGTCTACTGAATATTTTCTCCCTTTATCCAATGATCTCTTGACCTCAGTGCTATCTCAGCGCTTCCATGATTTTTCCTAGACTGCCTGGATTTTCTAGACTTGCTCAAGTTTTTCTAGGTTCCAGTAATGTTTCACGACAGTCTACTGAATATTTTCTCCCTTTATCCAATGATCTCTTGACCTCAGTGCTCTCTCAGTGCTTCCATGATTTTTCCTAGACTGCCTGGATTTTCTAGACTTGCCCAAGTTTTTCTAGGTTCCAGTAATATTTCACGACATTCTACTGAGTATTTTCTCCCTATACCCAATGATCTTCTGATCTCAGTGCTATTTCAGAGCTCCCATGATTTTTTCTAGACTGCCTGGATTTTCTAGACTTGCCCAAGTTTTTCTAGGTTCCAGTTTAACTTCACGGCAGTCTACTGAATATTTTCTCCCAATATCCAATGATCTCTTGACCTCAGTGCTATTTGTGTTTGTGTCAGCTCAGTGACCTGTGTACTATTTGCGGTTGTGTCAATTCAGTGACCTGTGTACTATTTGCGGTTGTGTCAATTCAGTGACCTGTGTACTATTTGCGGTTGTGTCAATTCAGTGACCTGTGTACTATTTGCGGTTGTGTCAATTCAGTGACCTGTGTACTATTTGCGGTTGTGTCAATTCAGTGACCTGTGTACTATTTGCGGTTGTGTCAATTCAGTGACCTGTGTACTATTTGCGGTTGTGTCAATTCAGTGACCTGTGTACTATTTGTGTTTGTGTCAATTCAGTGATAAGTGTGCTATATGTGTTTGATCATACGTGTTCAGCTTAATGATTAATTTCGTAGTGATCTTGTCTAGATCTCGGTATTTAACTGCTACTCGCTGGCAGCTCATGCGTACGTTCGCCTGTTCTCTAAGAGGGACCTCAATTTCCGCCTTGAATTTTTCATGCTCGGATCCGTCGGATTTAAGTTCGAGCAGCAGGCAGCCTGTCTGTCCGTCGTATGCGGGTCACGTTTTCACTTAGGTCCTCTAAAGTAGGGTCTGCCTTAACATTTCGCAGGACGTCCGCGTATGCTGGAAGATAGCCCGCCGGAAGGCACGGTTCTTTCCGACGTGTGGAGGTATATCCTCGTTTGAAATTTATCATCCTTAACTTCCATCGTTGGTTTATTAATGTGTACTATATTTGTTTGTGTCAAATCAGTGACCGGTGTACTATTTGCGGTTGTGTCAATTCAGTGACCTGTGTACTATTTGCGGTTGTGTCAATTCAGTGACCTGTGTACTATTTGCGGTTGTGTCAATTCAGTGACCTGTGTACTATTTGCGGTTGTGTCAATTCAGTGACCTGTGTACTATTTGCGGTTGTGTCAATTCAGTGACCTGTGTACTATTTGCGGTTGTGTCAATTCAGTGACCTGTGTACTATTTGTGTTTGTGTCAATTCAGTTACCTGTTTACTATTTGCGGTTGTGTCAATTCAGTGACCTGTGTACTATTTGTGTTTGTGTCAATTCAGTGATAAGTGTGCTATATGTGTTTGATCATAAGTGTTCAGCTTAATGATTAATTTCGTAGTGATCTTGTCTAGATCTCGGTATTTAACTGCTACTCGCTGGCAGCTCATGCGTACGTTCGCCTGTTCTCTAAGAGAGACCTCAATTTCCGCCTTGAATTTTTCATGCTCGGATCCGTCGGATTTAAGTTCGAGCAGCAGGCAGCCTGTCTGTTCGTCGCATGCGGGTCACGTTTTCATTTAGGTCCTCTAAAGTAGGGTCTGCCTTAACATTTCGCAGGACGTCCGCGTATGCTGGAAGATAGCCCGCCGGAAGGCACGGTTCTTTCCGACGTGTGGAGGTATATCCTCGTTTGAAATTTATCATCCTTAACTTCCATCGTTGGTTTATTAATGTGTACTATATTTGTTTGTGTCAAATCAGTGACCGGTGTACTATTTGCGGTTGTGTCAATTCAGTGACCTGTGTACTATTTGCGGTTGTGTCAATTCAGTGACCTGTGTACTATTTGCGGTTGTGTCAATTCAGTGACCTGTGTACTATTTGTGTTTGTGTCAATTCAGTGACCTGTGTACTATTTGCGGTTGTGTCAATTCAGTGACCTGTGTACTATTTGTGTTTGTGTCAATTCAGTGATAAGTGTGCTATATGTGTTTGATCATACGTGTTCAGCTTAATGATTAATTTCGTAGTGATCTTGTCTAGATCTCGGTATTTAACTGCTACTCGCTGGCAGCTCATGCGTACGTTCGCCTGTTCTCTAAGAGAGACCTCAATTTCCGCCTTGAATTTTTCATGCTCGGATCCGTCGGATTTAAGTTCGAGCAGCAGGCAGCCTGTCTGTCCGTCGTATGCGGGTCACGTTTTCACTTAGGTCCTCTAAAGTAGGGTCTGCCTTAACATTTCGCAGGACGTCCGCGTATGCTGGAAGATAGCCCGCCGGAAGGCACGGTTCTTTCCGACGTGTGGAGGTATATCCTCGTTTGAAATTTATCATCCTTAACTTCCATCGTTGGTTTATTAATGTGTACTATATTTGTTTGTGTCAAATCAGTGACCGGTGTACTATTTGCGGTTGTGTCAATTCAGTGACCTGTGTACTATTTGCGGTTGTGTCAATTCAGTAACCTGTGTACTATTTGCGTTTGTGTCAATTCAGTGACCTGTGTACTATTTGTGTTGGTGTCAATTCAGTGACCTGTGTACTATTTGCGGTTGTGTCAATTCAGTGACCTGTGTACTATTTGTGTTTGTGTCAATTCAGTGATAAGTGTGCTATATGTGTTTGATCATACGTGTTCAGCTTAATGATTAATTTCGTAGTGATCTTGTCTAGATCTCGGTATTTAACTGCTACTCGCTGGCAGCTCATGCGTACGTTCGCCTGTTCTCTAAGAGAGACCTCAATTTCCGCCTTGAATTTTTCATGCTCGGATCCGTCGGATTTAAGTTCGAGCAGCAGGCTGCCTGTCTGTCCGTCGTATGCGGGTCACGTTTTCACTTAGGTCCTCTAAAGTAGGGTCTGCCTTAACATTTCGCAGGACGTCCGCGTATGCTGGAAGATAGCCCGCCGGAAGGCACGGTTCTTTCCGACGTGTGGAGGTATATCCTCGTTTGAAATTTATCATCCTTAACTTCCATCGTTGGTTTATTAATGTGTACTATATTTGTTTGTGTCAAATCAGTGACCGGTGTACTATTTGCGGTTGTGTCAATTCAGTGACCTGTGTACTATTTGCGGTTGTGTCAATTCAGTGACCTGTGTACTATTTGCGGTTGTGTCAATTCAGTGACCTGTGTACTATTTGCGGTTGTGTCAATTCAGTGACCTGTGTACTATTTGCGGTTATGTCAATTCAGTGACCTGTGTACTATTTGCGGTTGTGTCAATTCAGTGACCTGTGAACTATTTGTGTTTGTGTCAATTCAGTGACCTGTGTACTATTTGCGGTTGTGTCAATTCAGTGACCTGTGTACTATTTGTGTTTGTGTCAATTCAGTGATAAGTGTGCTATATGTGTTTGATCATACGTGTTCAGCTTAATGATTAATTTCGTAGTGATCTTGTCTAGATCTCGGTATTTAACTGCTACTCGCTGGCAGCTCATGCGTACGTTCGCCTGTTCTCTAAGAGAGACCTCAATTTCCGCCTTGAATTTTTCATGCTCGGATCCGTCGGATTTAAGTTCGAGCAGCAGGCAGCCTGTCTGTCCGTCGTATGCGGGTCACGTTTTCACTTAGGTCCTCTAAAGTAGGGTCTGCCTTAACATTTCGCAGGACGTCCGCGTATGCTGGAAGATAGCCCGCCGGAAGGCACGGTTCTTTCCGACGTGTGGAGGTATATCCTCGTTTGAAATTTATCATCCTTAACTTCCATCGTTGGTTTATTAATGTGTACTATATTTGTTTGTGTCAAATCAGTGACCGGTGTACTATTTGCGGTTGTGTCAATTCAGTGACCTGTGTACTATTTGCGGTTGTGTCAATTCAGTAACCTGTGTACTATTTGCGGTTGTGTCAATTCAGTGACCTGTGTACTATTTGTGTTTGTGTCAATTCAGTGACCTGTGTACTATTTGCGGTTGTGTCAATTCAGTGACCTGTGTACTATTTGTGTTTGTGTCAATTCAGTGATAAGTGTGCTATATGTGTTTGATCATACGTGTTCAGCTTAATGATTAATTTCGTAGTGATCTTGTCTAGATCTCGGTATTTAACTGCTACTCGCTGGCAGCTCATGCGTACGTTCGCCTGTTCTCTAAGAGAGACCTCAATTTCCGCCTTGAATTTTTCATGCTCGGATCCGTCGGATTTAAGTTCGAGCAGCAGGCAGCCTGTCTGTCCGTCGTATGCGGGTCACGTTTTCACTTAGGTCCTCTAAAGTAGGGTCTGCCTTAACATTTTGCAGGACGTCCGCGTATGCTGGAAGATAGCCCGCCGGAAGGCACGGTTCTTTCCGACGTGTGGAGGTATATCCTCGTTTGAAATTTATCATCCTTAACTTCCATCGTTGGTTTATTAATGTGTACTATATTTGTTTGTGTCAAATCAGTGACCGGTGTACTATTTGCGGTTGTGTCAATTCAGTGACCTGTGTACTATTTGCCGTTGTGTCAATTCAGTGACCTGTGTACTATTTGCGGTTGTGTCAATTCAGTGACCTGTGTACTATTTGCGGTTGTGTCAATTCAGTGACCTGTGTACTATTTGCGGTTGTGTCAATTCAGTGACCTGTGTACTATTTGCGGTTGTGTCAATTCAGTGACCTGTGTACTATTTGCGGTTGTGTCAATTCAGTGACCTGTGTACTATTTGTGTTTGTGTCAATTCAGTGACCTGTGTACTATTTGCGGTTGTGTCAATTCAGTGACCTGTGTACTATTTGTGTTTGTGTCAATTCAGTGACCTGTGTACTATTTGCGGTTGTGTCAATTCAGTGACCTGTGTACTATTTGTGTTTGTGTCAATTCAGTGATAAGTGTACTATTTGCCGTTGTGTCAATTCAGTGACCTGTGTACTATTTGCGGTTGTGTCAATTCAGTGACCTGTGTACTATTTGCGGTTGTGTCAATTCAGTGACCTGTGTACTATTTGCGGTTGTGTCAATTCAGTGACCTGTGTACTATTTGCGGTTGTGTCAATTCAGTGACCTGTGTACTATTTGCGGTTGTGTCAATTCAGTGACCTGTGTACTATTTGCGGTTGTGTCAATTCAGTGACCTGTGTACTATTTGCGGTTGTGTCAATTCAGTGACCTGTGTACTATTTGCGGTTGTGTCAATTCAGTGACCTGTGTACTATTTGCGGTTGTGTCAATTCAGTGACCTGTGTACTATTTGTGTTTGTGTCAATTCAGTGACCTGTGTACTATTTGCGGTTGTGTCAATTCAGTGACCTGTGTACTATTTGTGTTTGTGTCAATTCAGTGACCTGTGTACTATTTGCGGTTGTGTCAATTCAGTAACCTGTGTACTATTTGCGGTTGTGTCAATTCAGTGACCTGTGTACTATTTGTGTTTGTGTCAATTCAGTGACCTGTGTACTATTTGCGGTTGTGTCAATTCAGTGACCTGTGTACTATTTGTGTTTGTGTCAATTCAGTGATAAGTGTGCTATATGTGTTTGATCATACGTGTTCAGCTTAATGATTAATTTCGTAGTGATCTTGTCTAGATCTCGGTATTTAACTGCTACTCGCTGGCAGCTCATGCGTACGTTCGCCTGTTCTCTAAGAGAGACCTCAATTTCCGCCTTGAATTTTTCATGCTCGGATCCGTCGGATTTAAGTTCGAGCAGCAGGCAGCCTGTCTGTCCGTCGTATGCGGGTCACGTTTTCACTTAGGTCCTCTAAAGTAGGGTCTGCCTTAACATTTCGCAGGACGTCCGCGTATGCTGGAAGATAGCCCGCCGGAAGGCACGGTTCTTTCCGACGTGTGGAGGTATATCCTCGTTTGAAATTTATCATCCTTAACTTCCATCGTTGGTTTATTAATGTGTACTATATTTGTTTGTGTCAAATCAGTGACCGGTGTACTATTTGCGGTTGTGTCAATTCAGTGACCTGTGTACTATTTGCCGTTGTGTCAATTCAGTGACCTGTGTACTATTTGCGGTTGTGTCAATTCAGTGACCTGTGTACTATTTGCGGTTGTGTCAATTCAGTGACCTGTGTACTATTTGCGGTTGTGTCAATTCAGTGACCTGTGTACTATTTGCGGTTGTGTCAATTCAGTGACCTGTGTACTATTTGCGGTTGTGTCAATTCAGTGACCTGTGTACTATTTGTGTTTGTGTCAATTCAGTGACCTGTGTACTATTTGCGGTTGTGTCAATTCAGTGACCTGTGTACTATTTGTGTTTGTGTCAATTCAGTGACCTGTGTACTATTTGCGGTTGTGTCAATTCAGTAACCTGTGTACTATTTGCGGTTGTGTCAATTCAGTGACCTGTGTACTATTTGTGTTTGTGTCAATTCAGTGACCTGTGTACTATTTGCGGTTGTGTCAATTCAGTGACCTGTGTACTATTTGTGTTTGTGTCAATTCAGTGATAAGTGTGCTATATGTGTTTGATCATACGTGTTCAGCTTAATGATTAATTTCGTAGTGATCTTGTCTAGATCTCGGTATTTAACTGCTACTCGCTGGCAGCTCATGCGTACGTTCGCCTGTTCTCTAAGAGAGACCTCAATTTCCGCCTTGAATTTTTCATGCTCGGATCCGTCGGATTTAAGTTCGAGCAGCAGGCAGCCTGTCTGTCCGTCGTATGCGGGTCACGTTTTCACTTAGGTCCTCTAAAGTAGGGTCTGCCTTAACATTTCGCAGGACGTCCGCGTATGCTGGAAGATAGCCCGCCGGAAGGCACGGTTCTTTCCGACGTGTGGAGGTATATCCTCGTTTGAAATTTATCATCCTTAACTTCCATCGTTGGTTTATTAATGTGTACTATATTTGTTTGTGTCAAATCAGTGACCGGTGTACTATTTGCGGTTGTGTCAATTCAGTGACCTGTGTACTATTTGCGGTTCTGTCAATTCAGTGACCTGTGTACTATTTGCGGTTGTGTCAATTCAGTGACCTGTGTACTATTTGTGTTTGTGTCAATTCAGTGATAAGTGTGCTATATGTGTTTGATCATACGTGTTCAGCTTAATGATTAATTTCGTAGTGATCTTGTCTAGATCTCGGTATTTAACTGCTACTCGCTGGCAGCTCATGCGTACGTTCGCCTGTTCTCTAAGAGAGACCTCAATTTCCGCCTTGAATTTTTCATGCTCGGATCCGTCGGATTTAAGTTCGAGCAGCAGGCAGCCTGTCTGTCCGTCGTATGCGGGTCACGTTTTCACTTAGGTCCTCTAAAGTAGGGTCTGCCTTAACATTTCGCAGGACGTCCGCGTATGCTGGAAGATAGCCCGCCGGAAGGCACGGTTCTTTCCGACGTGTGGAGGTATATCCTCGTTTGAAATTTATCATCCTTAACTTCCATCGTTGGTTTATTAATGTGTACTATATTTGTTTGTGTCAAATCAGTGACCGGTGTACTATTTGCGGTTGTGTCAATTCAGTGACCTGTGTACTATTTGCGGTTCTGTCAATTCAGTGACCTGTGTACTATTTGCGGTTGTGTCAATTCAGTGACCTGTGTACTATTTGTGTTTGTGTCAATTCAGTGATAAGTGTGCTATATGTGTTTGATCATACGTGTTCAGCTTAATGATTAATTTCGTAGTGATCTTGTCTAGATCTCGGTATTTAACTGCTACTCGCTGGCAGCTCATGCGTACGTTCGCCTGTTCTCTAAGAGAGACCTCAATTTCCGCCTTGAATTTTTCATGCTCGGATCCGTCGGATTTAAGTTCGAGCAGCAGGCAGCCTGTCTGTCCGTCGTATGCGGGTCACGTTTTCACTTAGGTCCTCTAAAGTAGGGTCTGCCTTAACATTTCGCAGGACGTCCGCGTATGCTGGAAGATAGCCCGCCGGAAGGCACGGTTCTTTCCGACGTGTGGAGGTACATCCTCGTTTGAAATTTATCATCCTTAACTTCCATCGTTGGTTTATTAATGTGTACTATATTTGTTTGTGTCAAATCAGTGACCGGTGTACTATTTGCGGTTGTGTCAATTCAGTGACCTGTGTACTATTTGCGGTTGTGTCAATTCAGTGATCTGTGTACTATTTGCGGTTGTGTCAATTCAGTGACCTGTGTACTATTTGTGTTTGTGTCAATTCAGTGATAAGTGTGCTATATGTGTTTGATCATACGTGTTCAGCTTAATGATTAATTTCGTAGTGATCTTGTCTAGATCTCGGTATTTAACTGCTACTCGCTGGCAGCTCATGCGTACGTTCGCCTGTTCTCTAAGAGAGACCTCAATTTCCGTCTTGAATTTTTCATGCTCGGATCCTTCGGATTTAAGTTCCAGCAGCAGGCAGCCTGTCTGTCCGTCGTATGCGGGGCACGTTTTCACTTAGGTCCTCTAAAGTAGGGTCTGCCTTAACATTTCGCAGGACGTCCGCGTATGCTGGAAGATAGCCCGCCGGAAGGCACGGTTCTTTCCGACGTGTGGAGGTATATCCTCGTTTGAAATTTATCATCCTTAACTTCCATCGTTGGTTTATTAATGTGTACTATATTTGTTTGTGTCAAATCAGTGACCGGTGTACTATTTGCGGTTGTGTCAATTCAGTGACCTGTGTACTATTTGTGTTTGTGTCAATTCAGTGATAAGTGTGCTATGTGTGTTTGATCATACGTGTTCAGCTTAATGATTAATTTCGTAGTGATCTTGTCTAGATCTCGGTATTTAACTGCTACTCGCTGGCAGCTCATGCGTACGTTCGCCTGTTCTCTAAGAGAGACCTCAATTTCCGCCTTGAATTTTTCATGCTCGGATCCGTCGGATTTAAGTTCGAGCAGCAGGCAGCCTGTCTGTCCGTCGTATGCGGGTCACGTGTTCACTTAGGTCCTCTAAAGTAGGGTCTGCCTTAACATTTCGCAGGACGTCCGCGTATGCTGGAAGATAGCCCGCCGGAAGGCACGGTTCTTTCCGACGTGTGGAGGTATATCCTCGTTTGAAATTTATCATCCTTAACTTCCATCGTTGGTTTATTAATGTGTACTATATTTGTTTGTGTCAAATCAGTGACCGGTGTACTATTTGCGGTTGTGTCAATTCAGTGACCTGTGTACTATTTGCGGTTCTGTCAATTCAGTGACCTGTGTACTATTTGCGGTTGTGTCAATTCAGTGACCTGTGTACTATTTGTGTTTGTGTCAATTCAGTGATAAGTGTGCTATATGTGTTTGATCATACGTGTTCAGCTTAATGATTAATTTCGTAGTGATCTTGTCTAGATCTCGGTATTTAACTGCTACTCGCTGGCAGCTCATGCGTACGTTCGCCTGTTCTCTAAGAGAGACCTCAATTTCCGCCTTGAATTTTTCATGCTCGGATCCGTCGGATTTAAGTTCGAGCAGCAGGCAGCCTGTCTGTCCGTCGTATGCGGGTCACGTTTTCACTTAGGTCCTCTAAAGTAGGGTCTGCCTTAACATTTCGCAGGACGTCCGCGTATGCTGGAAGATAGCCCGCCGGAAGGCACGGTTCTTTCCGACGTGTGGAGGTATATCCTCGTTTGAAATTTATCATCCTTAACTTCCATCGTTGGTTTATTAATGTGTACTATATTTGTTTGTGTCAAATCAGTGACCGGTGTACTATTTGCGGTTGTGTCAATTCAGTGACCTGTGTACTATTTGCGGTTGTGTCAATTCAGTGACCTGTGTACTATTTGCGGTTGTGTCAATTCAGTGACCTGTGTACTATTTGCGGTTGTGTCAATTCAGTGACCTGTGTACTATTTGCGGTTGTGTCAATTCAGTGACCTGTGTACTATTTGCGGTTGTGTCAATTCAGTGACCTGTGTACTATTTGTGTTTGTGTCAATTCAGTGACCTGTGTACTATTTGCGGTTGTGTCAATTCAGTGACCTGTGTACTATTTGTGTTTGTGTCAATTCAGTGATAAGTGTGCTATATGTGTTTGATCATACGTGTTCAGCTTAATGATTAATTTCGTAGTGATCTTGTCTAGATCTCGGTATTTAACTGCTACTCGCTGGCAGCTCATGCGTACGTTCGCCTGTTCTCTAAGAGAGACCTCAATTTCCGCCTTGAATTTTTCATGCTCGGATCCGTCGGATTTAAGTTCGAGCAGCAGGCAGCCTGTCTGTCCGTCGTATGCGGGTCACGTTTTCACTTAGGTCCTCTAAAGTAGGGTCTGCCTTAACATTTCGCAGGACGTCCGCGTATGCTGGAAGATAGCCCGCCGGAAGGCACGGTTCTTTCCGACGTGTGGAGGTATATCCTCGTTTGAAATTTATCATCCTTAACTTCCATCGTTGGTTTATTAATGTGTACTATATTTGTTTGTGTCAAATCAGTGACCGGTGTACTATTTGCGGTTGTGTCAATTCAGTGACCTGTGTACTATTTGCGGTTGTGTCAATTCAGTGACCTGTGTACTATTTGCGGTTGTGTCAATTCAGTGACCTGTGTACTATTTGCGGTTGTGTCAATTCAGTGACCTGTGTACTATTTGGGGTTGTGTCAATTCAGTGACCTGTGTACTATTTGCGGTTGTGTCAATTCAGTGACCTGTGTACTATTTGCGGTTGTGTCAATTCAGTGACCTGTGTACTATTTGCGGTTGTGTCAATTCAGTGACCTGTGTACTATTTGCGGTTGTGTCAATTCAGTGACCTGTGTACTATTTGCGGTTGTGTCAATTCAGTGACCTGTGTACTATTTGCGGTTGTGTCAATTCAGTGACCTGTGTACTATTTGCGGTTGTGTCAATTCAGTGACCTGTGTACTATTTGCGGTTGTGTCAATTCAGTGACCTGTGTACTATTTGTGTTTGTGTCAATTCAGTGACCTGTGTACTATTTGCGGTTGTGTCAATTCAGTGACCTGTGTACTATTTGCGGTTGTGTCAATTCAGTGACCTGTGTACTATTTGTGTTTGTGTCAATTCAGTGATAAGTGTGCTATATGTGTTTGATCATACGTGTTCAGCTTAATGATTAATTTCGTAGTGATCTTGTCTAGATCTCGGTATTTAACTGCTACTCGCTGGCAGCTCATGCGTACGTTCGCCTGTTCTCTAAGAGAGACCTCAATTTCCGCCTTGAATTTTTCATGCTCGGATCCGTCGGATTTAAGTTCGAGCAGCAGGCAGCCTGTCTGTCCGTCGTATGCGGGTCACGTTTTCACTTAGGTCCTCTAAAGTAGGGTCTGCCTTAACATTTCGCAGGACGTCCGCGTATGCTGGAAGATAGCCCGCCGGAAGGCACGGTTCTTTCCGACGTGTGGAGGTATATCCTCGTTTGAAATTTATCATCCTTAACTTCCATCGTTGGTTTATTAATGTGTACTATATTTGTTTGTGTCAAATCAGTGACCGGTGTACTATTTGCGGTTGTGTCAATTCAGTGACCTGTGTACTATTTGCGGTTGTGTCAATTCAGTGACCTGTGTACTATTTGCGGTTGTGTCAATTCAGTGACCTGTGTACTATTTGTGTTTGTGTCAATTCAGTGATAAGTTTGCTATATGTGTTTGATCATACGTGTTCAGCTTAATGATTAATTTCGTAGTGATCTGGTCTAGATCTCGGTATTTAACTGCTACTCGCTGGCAGCTCATGCGTACGTTCGCCTGTTCTCTAAGAGAGACCTCAATTTCCGCCTTGAATTTTTCATGCTCGGATCCGTCGGATTTAAGTTCGAGCAGCAGGCAGCCTGTCTGTCCGTCGTATGCGGGTCACGTTTTCACTTAGGTCCTCTAAAGTAGGGTCTGCCTTAACATTTCGCAGGACGTCCGCGTATGCTGGAAGATAGCCCGCCGGAAGGCACGGTTCTTTCCGACGTGTGGAGGTATATCCTCGTTTGAAATTTATCATCCTTAACTTCCATCGTTGGTTTATTAATGTGTACTATATTTGTTTGTGTCAAATCAGTGACCGGTGTACTATTTGCGGTTGTGTCAATTCAGTGACCTGTGTACTATTTGCGGTTGTGTCAATTCAATGACCTGTGTACTATTTGCGGTTGTGTCAATTCAGTGACCTGTGTACTATTTGTGTTTGTGTCAATTCAGTGATAAGTGTGCTATGTGTGTTTGATCATACGTGTTCAGCTTAATGATTAATTTCGTAGTGATCTTGTCTAGATCTCGGTATTTAACTGCTACTCGCTGGCAGCTCATGCGTACGTTCGCCTGTTCTCTAAGAGAGACCTCAATTTCCGCCTTGAATTTTTCATGCTCGGATCCGTCGGATTTAAGTTCGAGCAGCAGGCAGCCTGTCTGTCCGTCGTATGCGGGTCACGTTTTCACTTAGGTCCTCTAAAGTAGGGTCTGCCTTAACATTTCGCAGGACGTCCGCGTATGCTGGAAGATAGCCCGCCGGAAGGCACGGTTCTTTCCGACGTGTGGAGGTATATCCTCGTTTGAAATTTATCATCCTTAACTTCCATCGTTGGTTTATTAATGTGTACTATATTTGTTTGTGTCAAATCAGTGACCGGTGTACTATTTGCGGTTGTGTCAATTCAGTGACCTGTGTACTATTTGCGGTTGTGTCAATTCAGTGACCGGTGTACTATTTGCGGTTGTGTCAATTCAGTGACCTGTGTACTATTTGCGGTTGTGTCAATTCAGTGACCTGTGTACTATTTGCGGTTGTGTCAATTCAGTGACCTGTGTACTATTTGTGTTTGTGTCAATTCAGTGATCTGTGTACTATTTGCGGTTGTGTCAATTCAGTGACCTGTGTACTATTTGTGTTTGTGTCAATTCAGTGACCGGTGTACTATTTGCGGTTGTGTCAATTCAGTGACCTGTGTACTATTCGCGGTTGTGTCAATTCAGTGACCTGTGTACTATTTGTGTTTGTGTCAATTCAGTGACCGGTGTACTATTTGCGGTTGTGTCAATTCAGTGACCTGTGTACTATTTGCGGTTGTGTCAATTCAGTGACCTGTGTACTATTTGCGGTTGTGTCAATTCAGTGACCGGTGTACTATTTGCGGTTGTGTCAATTCAGTGACCTGTGTACTATTTGCGGTTGTGTCAATTCAGTGACCTGTGTACTATTTGCGGTTGTGTCAATTCAGTGACCTGTGTACTATTTGTGTTTGTGTCAATTCAGTGACCGGTGTACTATTTGCGGTTGTGTCAATTCAGTGACCTGTGTACTATTTGCGGTTGTGTCAATTCAATGACCTGTGTACTATTTGCGGTTGTGTCAATTCAGTGACCTGTGTACTATTTGTGTTTGTGTCAATTCAGTGATAAGTGTGCTATGTGTGTTTGATCATACGTGTTCAGCTTAATGATTAATTTCGTAGTGATCTTGTCTAGATCTCGGTATTTAACTGCTACTCGCTGGCAGCTCATGCGTACGTTCGCCTGTTCTCTAAGAGAGACCTCAATTTCCGCCTTGAATTTTTCATGCTCGGATCCGTCGGATTTAAGTTCGAGCAGCAGGCAGCCTGTCTGTCCGTCGTATGCGGGTCACGTTTTCACTTAGGTCCTCTAAAGTAGGGTCTGCCTTAACATTTCGCAGGACGTCCGCGTATGCTGGAAGATAGCCCGCTGGAAGGCACGGTTCTTTCCGACGTGTGGAGGTATATCCTCGTTTGAAATTTATCATCCTTAACTTCCATCGTTGGTTTATTAATGTGTACTATATTTGTTTGTGTCAAATCAGTGACCGGTGTACTATTTGCGGTTGTGTCAATTCAGTGACCTGTGTACTATTTGCGGTTGTGTCAATTCAGTGACCGGTGTACTATTTGCGGTTGTGTCAATTCAGTGACCTGTGTACTATTTGCGGTTGTGTCAATTCAGTGACCTGTGTACTATTTGCGGTTGTGTCAATTCAGTGACCTGTGTACTATTTGTGTTTGTGTCAATTCAGTGATAAGTTTGCTATATGTGTTTGATCATACGTGTTCAGCTTAATGATTAATTTCGTAGTGATCTTGTCTAGATCTCGGTATTTAACTGCTACTCGCTGGCAGCTCATGCGTACGTTCGCCTGTTCTCTAAGAGAGACCTCAATTTCCGTCTTGAATTTTTCATGCTCGGATCCGTCGGATTTAAGTTCCAGCAGCAGGCAGCCTGTCTGTCCGTCGTATGCGGGGCACGTTTTCACTTAGATCCTCTAAAGTAGGGTCTGCCTTAACATTTCGCAGGACGTCCGCGTATGCTGGAAGATAGCCCGCCGGAAGGCACGGTTCTTTCCGACGTGTGGAGGTATATCCTCGTTTGAAATTTATCATCCTTAACTTCCATCGTTGGTTTATTAATGTGTACTATATTTGTTTGTGTCAAATCAGTGACCGGTGTACTATTTGCGGTTGTGTCAATTCAGTGACCTGTGTACTATTTGCGGTTGTGTCAATTCAATGACCTGTGTATTATTTGCGGTTGTGTCAATTCAGTGACCTGTGTACTATTTGTGTTTGTGTCAATTCAGTGATAAGTGTGCTATGTGTGTTTGATCATACGTGTTCAGCTTAATGATTAATTTCGTAGTGATCTTGTCTAGATCTCGGTATTTAACTGCTACTCGCTGGCAGCTCATGCGTACGTTCGCCTGTTCTCTAAGAGAGACCTCAATTTCCGCCTTGAATTTTTCATGCTCGGATCCGTCGGATTTAAGTTCGAGCAGCAGGCAGCCTGTCTGTCCGTCGTATGCGGGTCACGTGTTCACTTAGGTCCTCTAAAGTAGGGTCTGCCTTAACATTTCGCAGGACGTCCGCGTATGCTGGAAGATAGCCCGCCGGAAGGCACGGTTCTTTCCGACGTGTGGAGGTATATCCTCGTTTGAAATTTATCATCCTTAACTTCCATCGTTGGTTTATTAATGTGTACTATATTTGTTTGTGTCAAATCAGTGACCGGTGTACTATTTGCGGTTGTGTCAATTCATTGACCTGTGTACTATTTGCGGTTCTGTCAATTCAGTGACCTGTGTACTATTTGCGGTTGTGTCAATTCAGTGACCTGTGTACTATTTGTGTTTGTGTCAATTCAGTGATAAGTGTGCTATATGTGTTTGATCATACGTGTTCAGCTTAATGATTAATTTCGTAGTGATCTTGTCTAGATCTCGGTATTTAACTGCTACTCGCTGGCAGCTCATGCGTACGTTCGCCTGTTCTCTAAGAGAAACCTCAATTTCCGCCTTGAATTTTTCATGCTCGGATTCGTCGGATTTAAGTTCGAGCAGCAGGCAGCCTGTCTGTCCGTCCTATGCGGGTCACGTTTTCACTTAGGTCCTCTAAAGTAGGGTCTGCCTTAACATTTCGCAGGACGTCCGCGTATGCTGGAAGATAGCCCGCCGGAAGGCACGGTTCTTTCCGACGTGTGGAGGTATATCCTCGTTTGAAATTTATCATCCTTAACTTCCATCGTTGGTTTATTAATGTGTACTATATTTGTTTGTGTCAAATCAGTGACCGGTGTACTATTTGCGGTTGTGTCAATTCAGTGACCTGTGTACTATTTGCGGTTGTGTGAATTCAGTGACCTGTGTACTATTTGCGGTTGTGTCAATTCAGTGACCTGTGTACTATTTGTGTTTGTGTCAATTCAGTGATAAGTGTGCTATATGTGTTTGATCATAAGTGTTCAGCTTAATGATTAATTTCGTAGTGATCTTGTCTAGATCTCGGTATTTAACTGCTACTCGCTGGCAGCTCATGCGTACGTTCGCCTGTTCTCTAAGAGAGACCTCAATTTCCGCCTTGAATTTTTCATGCTCGGATCAGTCGGATTTAAGTTCGAGCAGCAGGCAGCCTGTCTGTCCGTGGTATGCGGGTCACGTTTTCATTTAGGTCCTCTAAAGTAGGGTCTGCCTTAACATTTCGCAGGACGTCCGCGTATGCTGGAAGATAGCCCGCCGGAAGGCACGGTTCTTTCCGACGTGTGGAGGTATATCCTCGTTTGAAATTTATCATCCTTAACTTCCATCGTTGGTTTATTAATGTGTACTATATTTGTTTGTGTCAAATCAGTGACCGGTGTACTATTTGCGGTTGTGTCAATTCAGTGACCTGTGTACTATTTGCGGTTGTGTCAATTCAGTGACCTGTGTACTATTTGCGGTTGTGTCAATTCAGTGACCTGTGTACTATTTGCGGTTGTGTCAATTCAGTGACCTGTGTACTATTTGCGGTTGTGTCAATTCAGTGACCTGTGTACTATTTGCGGTTGTGTCAATTCAGTGACCTGTGTACTATTTGTGTTTGTGTCAATTCAGTGACCTGTGTACTATTTGCGGTTGTGTCAATTCAGTGACCTGTGTACTATTTGTGTTTGTGTCAATTCAGTGATAAGTGTGCTATGTGTGTTTGATCATACGTGTTCAGCTTAATGATTAATTTCGTAGTGATCTTGTCTAGATCTCGGTATTTAACTGCTACTCGCTGGCAGCTCATGCGTACGTTCGCCTGTTCTCTAAGAGAGACCTCAATTTCCGCCTTGAATTTTTCATGCTCGGATTCGTCGGATTTAAGTTCGAGCAGCAGGCAGCCTGTCTGTCCGTCCTATGCGGGTCACGTTTTCACTTAGGTCCTCTAAAGTAGGGTCTGCCTTAACATTTCGCAGGACGTCCGCGTATGCTGGAAGATAGCCCGCCGGAAGGCACGGTTCTTTCCGACGTGTGGAGGTATATCCTCGTTTGAAATTTATCATCCTTAACTTCCATCGTTGGTTTATTAATGTGTACTATATTTGTTTGTGTCAAATCAGTGACTGGTGTACTATTTGCGGTTGTGTCAATTCAGTGACCTGTGTACTATTTGCGGTTGTGTCAATTCAGTGACCTGTGTACTATTTGCGGTTGTGTCAATTCAGTGACCTGTGTACTATTTGCGGTTGTGTCAATTCAGTGACCTGTGTACTATTTGTGTTTGTGTCAATTCAGTGACCTGTGTACTATTTGCGGTTGTGTCAATTCAGTGACCTGTGTACTATTTGTGTTTGTGTCAATTCAGTGATAAGTGTGCTATATGTGTTTTATCATACGTGTTCAGCTTAATGATTAATTTCGTAGTGATCTTGTCTAGATCTCGGTGTTTAACTGCTACTCGCTGGCAGCTCATGCGTACGTTCGCCTGTTCTCTAAGAGAGACCTCAATTTCCGCCTTGAATTTTTCATGCTCGGATTCGTCGGATTTAAGTTCGAGCAGCAGGCAGCCTGTCTGTCCGTCCTATGCGGGTCACGTTTTCACTTAGGTCCTCTAAAGTAGGGTCTGCCTTAACATTTCGCAGGACGTCCGCGTATGCTGGAAGATAGCCCGCCGGAAGGCACGGTTCTTTCCGACGTGTGGAGGTATATCCTCGTTTGAAATTTATCATTCTTAACTTCCATCGTTGGTTTATTAATGTGTACTATATTAGTTTGTGTCAAATCAGTGACCGGTGTACTATTTGCGGTTGTGTCAATTCAGTGACCTGTGTACTATTTGCGGTTGTGTCAATTCAGTGACCTGTGTACTATTTGCGGTTGTGTCAATTCAGTGACCTGTGTACTATTTGCGGTTGTGTCAATTCAATGACCTGTGTACTATTTGCGGTTGTGTCAATTCAGTGACCTGTGTACTATTTGTGTTTGTGTCAATTCAGTGATAAGTGTGCTATGTGTGTTTGATCATACGTGTTCAGCTTAATGATTAATTTCGTAGTGATCTTGTCTAGATCTCGGTATTTAACTGCTACTCGCTGGCAGCTCATGCGTACGTTCGCCTGTTCTCTAAGAGAGACCTCAATTTCCGCCTTGAATTTTTCATGCTCGGATTCGTCGGATTTAAGTTCGAGCAGCAGGCAGCCTGTCTGTCCGTCCTATGCGGGTCACGTTTTCACTTAGGTCCTCTAAAGTAGGGTCTGCCTTAACATTTCGCAGGACGTCCGCGTATGCTGGAAGATAGCCCGCCGGAAGGCACGGTTCTTTCCGACGTGTGGAGGTATATCCTCGTTTGAAATTTATCATCCTTAACTTCCATCGTTGGTTTATTAATGTGTACTATATTTGTTTGTGTCAAATCAGTGACCGGTGTACTATTTGCGGTTGTGTCAATTCAGTGACCTGTGTACTATTTGCGGTTGTGTCAATTCAGTGACCTGTGTACTATTTGCGGTTGTGTCAATTCAGTGACCTGTGTACTATTTGCGGTTGTGTCAATTCAGTGACCTGTGTACTATTTGTGTTTGTGTCAATTCAGTGACCTGTGTACTATTTGCGGTTGTGTCAATTCAGTGACCTGTGTACTATTTGTGTTTGTGTCAATTCAGTGATAAGTGTGCTATATGTGTTTGATCATAAGTGTTCAGCTTAATGATTAATTTCGTAGTGATCTTGTCTAGATCTCGGTATTTAACTGCTACTCGCTGGCAGCTCATGCGTACGTTCGCCTGTTCTCTAAGAGAGACCTCAATTTCCGCCTTGAATTTTTCATGCTCGGATCAGTCGGATTTAAGTTCGAGCAGCAGGCAGCCTGTCTGTCCGTCGTATGCGGGTCACGTTTTCATTTAGGTCCTCTAAAGTAGGGTCTGCCTTAACATTTCGCAGGACGTCCGCGTATGCTGGAAGATAGCCCGCCGGAAGGCACGGTTCTTTCCGACGTGTGGAGGTATATCCTCGTTTGAAATTTATCATCCTTAACTTCCATCGTTGGTTTATTAATGTGTACTATATTTGTTTGTGTCAAATCAGTGACCGGTGTACTATTTGCGGTTGTGTCAATTCAGTGACCTGTGTACTATTTGCGGTTGTGTCAATTCAGTGACCTGTGTACTATTTGCGGTTGTGTCAATTCAGTGACCTGTGTACTATTTGCGGTTGTGTCAATTCAGTGACCTGTGTACTATTTGTGTTTGTGTCAATTCAGTGACCTGTGTACTATTTGCGGTTGTGTCAATTCAGTGACCTGTGTACTATTTGTGTTTGTGTCAATTCAGTGATAAGTGTGCTATATGTGTTTGATCATACGTGTTCAGCTTAATGATTAATTTCGTAGTGATCTTGTCTAGATCTCGGTATTTAACTGCTACTCGCTGGCAGCTCATGCGTACGTTCGCCTGTTCTCTAAGAGAGACCTCAATTTCCGCCTTGAATTTTTCATGCTCGGATCAGTCGGATTTAAGTTCGAGCAGCAGGCAGCCTGTCTGTCCGTCGTATGCGGGTCACGTTTTCATTTAGGTCCTCTAAAGTAGGGTCTGCCTTAACATTTCGCAGGACGTCCGCGTATGCTGGAAGATAGCCCGCCGGAAGGCACGGTTCTTTCCGACGTGTGGAGGTATATCCTCGTTTGAAATTTATCATCCTTAACTTCCATCGTTGGTTTATTAATGTGTACTATATTTGTTTGTGTCAAATCAGTGACCGGTGTACTATTTGCGGTTGTGTCAAGTCAGTGACCGGTGTACTATTTGCGGTTGTGTCAATTCAGTGACCTGTGTACTATTTGCGGTTGTGTCAATTCAGTGACCTGTGTACTATTTGCGGTTGTGTCAATTCAGTGACCTGTGTACGATTTGTGTTTGTGTCAATTCAGTGACCTGTGTACTATTTGCGGTTGTGTCAATTCAGTGACCTGTGTACTATTTGTGTTTGTGTCAATTCAGTGATAAGTGTGCTATATATGTTTTATCATACGTGTTCAACTTAATGATTAATTTCGTAGTGATCTTGTCTAGATCTCGGTATTTAACTGCTACTCGCTGGCAGCTCATGCGTACGTTCGCCTGTTCTCTAAGAGATACCTAATTTCCGCCTTGAATTTTTCATGCTCGGATCCGTCGGATTTAAGTTCGAGCAGCAGGCAGTCTGTCTGTCCGTTGTATGCGGGTCACGTTTTCACTTAGGTCCTCTAAAGTAGGGTCTGCCTTAACATTTCGCAGGACGTCCGCGTATGCTGGAAGATAGCCCGCCGGAAGGCACGGTTCCTTCCGACGTGTGGAGGTATATCCTCGTTTGAAATTTATCATCCTTAACTTCCATCGTTGGTTTATTAATGTGTACTATATTTGTTTGTGTCAAATCAGTGACCGTTGTACTATGTGTGTTTTCTTCAACTCACTGCTATTTTAGCGCTCCCATGATTTTTCTTAGACTGCCTAGATTTTCTAGACTTGCCCAAGTTTTTCTAGGTTCCAGTTTAACTTCACGGCAGTCTACTGAGTATTTTCTCCCTATATCCAATTATCTCTTGACCTCAGTGCTATTTCAGCGCTCCCATGATTTTTCCTAGACTGCCTGGATTTTCTAGACTTGCCCAAGTTTTTCTAGGTTCCAGTAATATTTCACGACAGTCTACTGAATATTTTCTCCCAATATTCAATGTTCTCTTGACCTCAGTGCTAATTCAGCACTCGCATGATTTTTCCTAGACTGCCTGGATTTCCTAGACTTGCCCAAGATTTTCTAGACTTGCCCAAGATTTTCTAGGTTCCAGTATAATTTCACGACAGTCTACTGACTATTTTCTCCCAATATCCATTGTTCTCTTGACCTCAGTGCTAATTCAGCGCTCCCATGATTTTTCCTAGACTGTCTGGATTTTCTAGACTTGCCTAAGTTTTTCTAGGTTCCAGTATAATTTTACGACAGTCTACTGAGTATTTTCTCCCTATATCCAATGATCTCTGGACCTCAGTGCTAATTCAGCGCTCCCATGATTTTTTCTAGACTGCCTGGATTTTTTAGACTTGCCCAAGTTTTTCTAGGTTCAAGTAATATTTCACGACAGTCTACTGAATATTTTCTCCCTATATCCAATGTTCTCTTGACCTCAGTGCTATTTCAGCGCTCCCATGATTTTTCCTAGACTGCCTGGATTTTCTAGACTTGCCCAAGTTTTTCTAGGTTCCAGTAATATTTCTCGACAGTCTACTGAATATTTTCTCCCTATATCCAATGATCTCTTGACCTCAGTGCTAATTCAGCGCTCCCATGATTTTTCCTAGACTGTCTGGATTTTCTAGACTTGCCCAAGTTTTTCTAGGTTCAAGTAATATTTCACGACAGTCTACTGAATATTTTCTCCCTATATCCAATGTTCTCTTGACCTCAGTGCTATTTCAGCGCTCCCATGATTTTTCCTAGACTGCCTGGATTTTCTAGACTTGCCCAAGTTTTTCTAGGTTCCAGTAATATTTCACGATAGTCTACTGACTATTTTCTCCCAATATCCAATGATCTCTTGAGCTCATTGTTAATTCAGCGCTCCCATGATTTTTTCTAGACTGCCTGGATTTTCTAGACTTGCCCAAGTTTTTCTAGGTTCAAGTAATATTTCACGACAGTCTACTGAATATTTTCTCCCTATATCCAATGTTCTCTTGACCTCAGTGCTATTTCAGCGCTCCCATGATTTTTCCTAGACTGCCTGGATTTTCTAGACTTGCCCAAGTTTTTCTAGGTTCCAGTAATATTTCTCGACAGTCTACTGAATATTTTCTCCCTATATCCAATGATCTCTTGACCTCAGTGCTAATTCAGCGCTCCCATGATTTTTCCTAGACTGTCTGGATTTTCTAGACTTGCCCAAGTTTTTCTAGGTTCAAGTAATATTTCACGACAGTCTACTGAATATTTTCTCCCTATATCCAATGTTCTCTTGACCTCAGTGCTATTTCAGCGCTCCCATAATTTTTCCTTGACTGCCTGGATTTTCTAGACTTGCCCAAGTTTTTCTAGGTTCCAGTAATATTTCACGACAGTCTACTGAATATTTTCTCCCTATATCCAATGATCTCTTGACCTCAGTGCTAATTCAGCGCTCCCATGATTTTTCCTAGACTGTCTGGATTTTCTAGACTTGCCCAAGTTTTTCTAGGTTCAAGTAATATTTCACGACAGTCTACTGAATATTTTCTCCCTATATCCAATGATCTCTTGACCTCAGTGCTAATTCAGCGCTCCCATGATTTTTTCTAGACTGCCTGGATTTTCTAGACTTGCCCAAGTTTTTCTAGGTTCCAGTAATATTTCTCGACAGTCTACTGAATATTTTCTCCCTATATCCAATGTTCTCTTGACCTCAGTGCTATTTCAGCGCTCCCATGATTTTTCCTAGACTGTCTGGATTTTCTAGACTTGCCCAAGTTTTTCTAGGTTCAAGTAATATTTCACGACAGTCTACTGAATATTTTCTCCCTATATCCAATGTTCTCTTGACCTCAGTGCTATTTCAGCGCTCCCATGATTTTTCCTAGACTGCCTGGATTTTCTAGACTTGCCCAAGTTTTTCTAGGTTCAAGTAATATTTCACGACAGTCTACTGAATATTTTCTCCCTATATCCAATGTTCTCTTGACCTCAGTGCTATTTCAGCGCTCCCATGATTTTTCCTAGACTGCCTGGATTTTCTAGACTTGCCCAAGTTTTTCTAGGTTCCAGTAATATTTCTCGACAGTCTACTGAATATTTTCTCCCTATATCCAATGATCTCTTGACCTCAGTGCTAATTCAGCGCTCCCATGATTTTTCCTAGACTGTCTGGATTTTCTAGACTTGCCCAAGTTTTTCTAGGTTCAAGTAATATTTCACGACAGTCTACTGAATATTTTCTCCCTATATCCAATGTTCTCTTGACCTCAGTGCTATTTCAGCGCTCCCATAATTTTTCCTTGACTGCCTGGATTTTCTAGACTTGCCCAAGTTTTTCTAGGTTCCAGTAATATTTCACGACAGTCTACTGAATATTTTCTCACTATATCCAATGATCTTCTCTTGACCTCAGTGCTATTTCAGCGCTTCCATGATTTTTCCTAGACTGCCTGGATTTTCTAGAGTTGCCAAGTTGTATATATATATATATATATATATATATATATATATATATATATATATATATATATGTATATATATATATATATATATATATGTATATATATATATATATATATGTATATATATATATATGTATATATATATATATATATATGTATATATATATATATGTATATATATATATATATATATATATATATATATATATATATATATGTATATATATATATATATATATATGTATATATATATATATGTATATATATATATATATATGTATATATATATATATATATATATATATATATATATGTATATATATATATATATATATATGTATATATATATATATATATGTATATATATATATATGTATATATATATATATATATATATATATATATATATATATATATATATATATATATATATATATGTATATATATATATATATATATATATATATATATATATATATATATATATGTATATATATATATATATATATGTATATATATGTATATATATATATATGTATATATATATATATATGTATATATATATATATATATATATATGTATATATATGTATATATATATATATGTATATATATATATATGTATATATATATATATATGTATATATATATATATATATATGTATATATATATATATATGTATATATATATATATATATATATATATATATATATATATATATATATATATATGTATATATATATATATATGTATATATATATATATATATATATATATATATATATATATATATATGTATATATATATATATGTATATATATATATATATATATATATATATATATATATATATATATATATATATATATATATATATATATATATATATATATATATATATATATATATATATATATATATATATATATATATATATATATATATATATATATATATATATATATATATATATATATATATATATATATATATATATATATATATATATATATATATATATATATATATATATGTATATATATGTATATATATATATATATATATATATATATATATATATATATATATATATA
>OZ022267.1:8006612-8079112 GCA_963978885.1 Nemotelus pantherinus | reverse complement strand
TACCGTTCTTGTCCGATGTGAAATTAAAAAAGTTTTGCTTTGATTGTATAGACAAAGCATAACATTTTTATTTGAGTTAGTTTTCACTATAAAAGACAAAATTTTTTGCATTGGACTAGATGGTTTGAAGGTTTTCACTTTCAATGCCTGCCGTGGCTGCAGGGTTGCCAGCACGTTCATAAAAAACTGCACAAGCATACATCTTAGTAACATCAATATGTCCTTTAATTTTCATTATGAAATAATAATGTGGTCAAAAGTTGACGCAATTCAAAACTTTTCAATTTTTCCCAATCTCATTTTAGACGTTTAGCGCACACAACGGGTTAAAAATTTCAAAAATGTTATCATATTCACATTAGAACACGTAAGAAATTCATTTTATAAAGTTTGTTTTTGCAAAAGTTATTTGCTGACAGAATAATAGGTATATTTAAAATATGACTAAAATGGCCGCCGGCGCCAAAGGGTTATTACCTATGTTCTTCGAACATTAGTCAAAAAACGTTAACTTTAATAAACTTCTTAGCAAAAATTAGTTTAAACAAAATAAATGCACGTAGTTTGTTTAAAGAAGAATTGTGGATCTTTCGAAAAAGTCATTTCCCTGTTTTCGACTCTTTGATGTGGTAAACAAAGCTTTGGCGAAATGAAGGACTATTTGAGTAATGCAACAAAACATTACAAAACACCTCAATTATTTGCTACCAATGTGGCAGCTTCAGAACTTGGGATAAGTCAAGAGCTAATGAATTTGCAAGTGTTACAGCAACCCCGTCTGTCCGTAGGTGTAACGTTATCTCACTGGTGAAATTCTTTCCTTACCCACTCGGGTACGAAAGCAATTGGGAAAGTTCTAAAAAAGCTCATCTTATCTATAGTACACAAGAACGTAATATTTACTATTGTTTTACATAGTTTCTCAGTACTGAAGATAAGGGCTACCATATTTATAATTTGCCAACTTAATTGCTATCACTTCCATGCTATAGAAGTCACAGAGCGATATTAACTTCAAATGTCATATAATACTGCATTAAAGACGACTGAAAAGTTGCATGAAAGTCTAGCAGAAACAGTCCTTGGAAAAATTCGAAAATCCTCACAGCACTCTGAAAGGACGCACATTATCCAACATATACGGCGGCAGCTCATCTTGCGAATTACAATTGGTATTGGCAAAGCCCGAAAAGCTACCGCCCTCCCGCATCGAAAGCAGAAGAGCATTAAAAAACGGAGCACAACCCTCGTAAGTTCCACAGTCGACCACACAACACGTTCCGGTTCAGTTCATGCTGGGAAGGAGCTTCGCACAGACCGACCTTCACTTAGACTCTTCTGCCTGTGCTGTTGTGCATTCTTCGTGAAATTAGCTTCGTTCTCCGAAAGGAAAAGCAAAAGGATAGAGGGTTCGAAATAGTTCACCGTACGCGTTAATATCTAAACTAGCTAATTTCCGTATTCAAATCCCTGTTTTTCAACAATTTCGATTCAGTGCTGCATTGCCAATTAAAGCGAATCACCAACCCTATCTTACTTAATTTCCATACAGGTTGCATCCCCTTCGAATCGGCGATTTTTCGAGCGCGCGATTTCGGACTTGCGAAATTTAAAAAATTACGCGCGATCGTTTCAAGTGCGTAAAGCTATCAGGTGTTTTGTTTTCGATGCAACAGGATCTTAAGATCCTTATAAAACTGTTAAATACATAGATACGTGCACGGTAGTAGGCTCTACTTGTTGATTGATTATAGTGCAGTGCTTAGAGCTAGGAAGGTAAACAAAAGACAATCGTTGGGTGTAGTGACACGATGCGTGCGAATTTAAGTTTATTTTTCTTAATGGTCTGTGTGTTTGTCGTCCTGCCGACAAGATCAGAACTTTATTCGGATAATTTCGGTAAGTGCAACTAGTGAAAGTAGTTCAAGATAGTTTTTTATCGAAAATGCATTCAATTTGCGTGCGATTTAAGGAAAAATATGGTTTGATCAGTTTGAACAGCTGTTTGCTTTTGACTTAGGTGAAAGATTTGTTGGCAAGGCATTTGCTAACAGCTGGCCTTAAACGAGTTGTTTTCTTATGATTTTATTGAAATTTCACTCGTTTTTGTGTTGGGATGAAGGGGAGGGGGGTTGGATTTCTTTCACACACCCTATTCGAGCTCGACGAATCGAAATTCGATTTCGAAAAAATAATGAATCGACTGATGTATTTTATCTTGGGGCACTTTATCTAATATGCAAACTAGACAACAGCATATGTATAGAGTTAATTAATCAAAGTATTATCTATAGTGAATGCGACGAAAATAATTTTGCACGTAAATGAATGTTAAATGCGGATTCATTCCTTAATCAGCTTTTTACCTACTCAGGGGCTTAAGTATGAAAAATTGAAAGTACGGTTTTCAATTTATTATAAATTTGATTCGTTACTAATTCATTCCTGTTGCAAGTTAAGAAAGAGCGTTGAATGAATGGTTTATGTATGCAAAAAAAAAAAAAATATCTGAAAATTTTGCATTAAAGCTAAATCAGGTTTTCTACTGTTTGTTATTAATCTAAGTAAATGCTATTTAATTTCGGTGCTGTTAATACAGAAAAACGATTTCATCAGGATTTTTTATTGACTAAATCTGTTGTTGAAAATTAATACAAACAAATTAAAGAATATACCGAAGTTCCTTTTGATAAATGCTATCCATCTATTCTAATTGATTCGAATATTCGAGATTTTCAGCTGGGTTTTTGATTAAATTCGAAGGGCAAAATTCGAACAAAGTCTATGATCTTAGCTTGTACATATAAATGCGACGCAAGTGAGTTCTGGCGATTGAAAAACTATTGTCAGAGTGAAAATGCCTGCAGTTAGTATGACAGTTTAACACGGAATGAATTTATTCTTGTCAATTTTATGAATATAAGTTTACAGGCTACTAAATAAAACGGTCCTTAGCTTACTCTTCCCAATACTCACCCTTAAGCTGATGGTTTGACCCCAATAGCTTCTTGAAATGTTGGATGCTGAACACGGTCTAACGCCTTTTTAACGCCATCATCATCGATGGCGCGACAGCCCAAGTCGGGCCTTGGCCTCCAGTAACGTCCGCCTCCAATCATCTCAATCCTGCGACCTGGTTCTCAAATTATTGAGCCCGAGTATTGACCTGCTGTCTGCGTCTATCGTGTCTTCCCAACGTTTCCTCGGCTTACCAACTGGACGCTTTCCTTGTGCTCTACCTTTCAACGTTCTTTTAGATAGTCTATTGGCCTCCATCCTCTCGACTTGGCCAGCCCATTATAATTTTCGTAATTTAATTACAGGTGGGTCGTCATATATATATGGTACAACTCATTGTTGTATCGCATTCTCCACTATGTCCCTTCTTGTATGGGGCCAAAAATTCGTCGTAGCACTTTGCGCTCGAATACGTCCAGAGCCTTTTCGGAGTCCGTAGTCAAAGTCCAGGCTTCGTTTCCATAGAGAAGCACAGGTTTAATGAGTGTTTTGTATATGCGAAGCTTATTATTCCTGTGCACGGTCGTAGACTTGATTATGGGGAGTATGGAATAGTATGCCTTGTTTACTGCATTTATTCGTCGTAAAATTTCGTCCTTTTCACTGCCTGAATTGTCAAATGGGACTCCTAAGTAGATGAAGATATCTACATTCTCGATGAAGTTATTTACATTCTCGGATGGCAGCCAATGTAGCAGCACAAAAAGTGCCTTAGTAGGGGTGGAGCGGAGCGCTCCAGTTACCAGTAGTGCAGTCATTTTCCGCACTGCCGTTTGCAGGTAGCCTTAAGAGCAGCCTGCCACCAGAACGCCACCCCAAACAATAGAATTGGTTCCACCACAACAGTGTTAAGCCAAGGAACAGTACGCGGCCGCAATCCCCAATTCGCCCCTATGGCCCTTTTGCAGCAGTAAAGTGCGTTGAAAGCCTTCCGAGCTCTTTCTGCCACATTGTACGTCCATAGTAACTTCGAGTCAAGGATCAGTCCTAAGTATTTGACCTTCTGGCTCAAGTTAATGGAGACCCATTCAATTTGGATAGCTCAAAACCAGGAACTTTGTACTTCCTTGTAAACAGCACTAGTTCCGTTTTATTAGGATTCACATTCAAGCCGCACTCACAACTCCAACGTGAAAGTATGTCAAGAGAGTGATTTAACCTCTCCGATAGCGTAGATAAATACTTTCCCGACACTGAAACAGCTATGTCGTCTGCATAAGCAATCACTTTGCAGCCGGCACGGTCCAGCTTCATTAGAAGAATATTCACCGTGATGTTCCACAGCAGGGGAAAGAGAACTCCACCCTGAGGTGTGCCCGTACTGACTCCTCGTCTTACGCTGGCATTACCCAGCGTAGAGATTACAACTATACTTTTGAGAAGCTGCACAATAAAAGCAATTAGCCGTTCATCCACATGCAGCACCGAGAGAGCCTCAACAATTGCGTTAGAATTAACGTTGTTGAAGGCCCCCTCGATGTCCAGGAAAACAGCAAGCGTATATTCCTTTAGAGCAAGTGATTTCTCAACTTGCTCAATAAGGACGTTAAGAGTGGTCTCAGCAGACTTACCCTTGGTATAAGCATGCTGCGACTGCGAGATCAGCATAGGATCGAATGATCTTTTGATATGGTAATCAATTATCCTATCTAAAATCTTAAGCAGGACGGAGTTAAGACTTATTGGACGATAGTCCTTCGGCTTAACATGCGTAACTTTAGGAATAAACACCACTCTGTATTCCCGCCAGCTGGTGGGAACATACGAGAAGCGTAGACAAGCGTTATAAATGTCTCTGAGCCAAGGTAGCGATAATTCCATGGACTTCTGGATGTCAGCCGCAGAGACGCCATCAGGGCCCGGGGACTTAAACGGCTCAAAGGAGTTAATAGCCCACCTCAGTTGAGAATTTGATATTCTGAACGGCGGCATTGAACTGTAATTTTGCTCCGGTGAGAGTATCTGCGCTCGAACTAGTCCAAATGCCCTCAGGGTTCATTATGCACCCCATAGCCTTCGATGTCGTGCTTAAGACCTTACGAAGGCGATTTGCCTCGCTGAGACTCTCAACGTTACCACAGAAAGATCTCCATGAGGACCTCTTTGCCTTACGTATGGCATACTTAAAAGCCTTAAGCTTCGTTTTATACAGCGACCAGCCATTGGATCTTTTTGAGCAATTAGACTCCCTCCTACATTCTCTCCGCAAGCTACTGATCTCCTTATTCCACCAGAGAGGCTTAGGATTTCCCCTGCCTGCGGGTGGCTTACATTCTTCCCTAGACGCGAAGTTGAGAGAACTAGTAAGGGTGTCAACTGCCTGATCTAATTCATGGTAGCAGTCAATGCTCTTGAGAGCATTTCCCAGTGAGGATCGGACCAGAACTTTAAATAAGTTCCAGTCCGTCTTTTTTCTGTTAATAAAAGCTACCTGCACATCAGAGCTGTGGCCAGCCACGTTAAACGAAATGTACCTATAGGTCGGAGGAAGAGCACTCCTGTAGAACCCTCCAGTCACGGAGCAAATCTGAGTGCCGCCCACTGACCAAGGTAACTTCAAGAACCTACCTACGATTTGAGGTAATGAAGGTTGGTTCACTGCCAGTGTTGGCGATGGAAAGGTCGTGGGCAAGGATGAAGTCAAAAAGATCCTCACCACGGCCATTTGTTTTGGAGCTACCCCATACTTTATGATGTGCATTAGAATCAGCCCCTAGAAAAAGAGGCACCCCAATTTTCATGTTTTCAGCCACAACACTCTTGACAATGTCGCAAGGAGGGCTATTTCCATGATCGTGCGCCATGTAGGAAGAAACAAACCAGTATGATCTCTGATCGATTTCCACTGCAGCAGCCATGTTATCCTTGTCACAGAAGTTATGCAGTACAAGGACATTTATGGTTTTCCTGACAAAAATACAGACACGTGGCTCACAAGAGCCGTCAGGTGTTATCAGTCTGTATCCATTGGTGCGTAACCCGCAAACCCGGTTGTTGGCAACCCATGGTTCTTGGATAAGAATTAGCTCCTCATCTGTCCTAGACAGGCGGAGTAGTAGGGCAGCTGATGCTGCTTTGGTATGGTGAAGATTCACTTGGAGTACCTTCACCATTAATGAGCTAATTAATTAGGGTTAGATCTAGGTCCTCCCCCTCGGACATAGAAGCCGTCCCAGCCTCCTGCTCTGCATCCAGAGTCATGAGAGTCCTGTTCTGTTTTAGGCTTAATTACTACTCCTCTGTTGAATGTATCTTTTTTTGATTCCTCGGGCATTTTTACAACATTTGCATAAGATGTTTTTGGTTAATTTTTGGTATTTCCCAGTTTTTCCCCTATTTTTTTTTTTGATTCAATTTGCGACAGTATTCTGTCGTCACGCCTTTTTTTTAGAGCAACATCGCATTTAGTACATAATCACTTAACTTTGTCGCCCAGTTTTCTAATGCTGTTGTATTCTTGGGTAGAAATGTTAATGCAAGCAATGTGATACCACGTATCGCCGCAAAAACCCTCACATACAATGCATTGGTGGTCGTTCTCCACCAGTTTTCGGCATTTCCCACATTTAGTGCCGTCACTCATTCTTCGCAGCACTGTTTTTCGCTATGAGCTGAAACAAAACTATCGTTGTTATCGCACTAATACACCAATCAAGACACTCGTTCGAAATAAATTCACCGCCAGTCACACAAGAAATAATCAACGATAAAAAGAACAGTTACTGTTTCACAAAAGTCCTCTTGAAATGAAAAAAAAACTAGCGAAAGCTGCAAAACCACCTTTAAAACACACACGCCAAAAAATAAAATACAAAGTTAGTCAAGACTTTTCCAGTCTAATTCTCAATTATAAAAAACAGCTGATCTGACACACGTCTACTCGCTTCGACAGTTTGACCCTAAGCTAACTGTCATACCACTAGCTTTATATAACTGTGACATGTTGTCAAACAATTTATTATTTAACATAATATTTCCTTAAGGGGAAATATACACCTAGGAGCCGTAAAAAACGGTCGTTTTTGTGCATTTTTTTAAGGAAAACTATTTGAAATATCGGATTGGTAGTTTAACTGTCTAAAAGTATACACATTCAAAAGTATGCTTAATTTTCTTTGTTTAAAAATATAAAAAATATACAAGGATATTGAGCACCGTAAAAAAAATCAGCATTAACGGTACCCACTGGCATTTCTTCAAAAATCATCTGAAAAAAAAAAAAATCGAAAAAGATTATGAAATTAGATACTATAATCTAGTACGTGTCATAGCCGATTTTGAAAATTTCGATTAATAACAAAATGGCGCACGTTTGAACATGAATATTGATTTTTGGACCAAAAATTAGATATTATTTTGCCTATAAAAGAAAAACGAAGTAACGAAGAAATAAAATCCTATGACAAGTACTAGATAATGCTATATGGAATAATCACAAAAAGAATTAAGGCAACGAGTTAATTGATTTTCGAGAAATTTTGGGCAGCGATTTGAAAACGCTTTTGAAAATTGAGGACTGAATAAATTTTTAAATTTTTCAACTTACATGGAGTCATCGATTCGAGGCCCATAGTGTAAGTCTTCTATGGTCTGCGGAATATTCATAGCTTCTAAATTGTGTTGCCGACGCCGTATTCAGCCTTCTTTCGGCTGTTCTTGCGCTTGCAGCTCGGCTTTTGCTATGCGAGTTTCGTCTTCTTGCGCTGCGTACAAGTGCGCTCCCGATCCGACTGACTATTCTTAACACATTTGTGACTTTCAACAATGAGGTGAAACCATTGTTGAATGTACATGTTGCAAGGTATACTGCAATGTTAACGATTTTGGCCCCGCTGTTCATCGTTTTTGGGGCTATCTTCCAAATAAGTTGGTTGCAGTTTTGGGTATATCCACCAACACTGCGTTCTAACAATTTTTCATTGCTGAGGTCTTCGTATACTGGTTTGATGACATCTAACACCATTTTTGGCAATGCTCAATAATTGTGACGAACATTTTCCAGTTCTCCTTTAGCCTTCGCTTGTTGCCACTGGCACCACGATTCGCGGCCTTCGGTACAGAAATGATGTTGAGGCTTGCTGTCTGTTGAGCCTTAATGGTAAAATGTTGCCCACATCGCTTTTTTCATTTCATCCTTAGAGCCACAGTTTCTGCGAATAGCTAAGCGATAGTAAATGCTCAGTTTATCTATAAACTTTGCCCTCAATTTGTTTTTGCTGCCTATTCCAGGACTTTTTTTCTTGCATTTGCGAAGACGGGTTCCCATTCGCTTTTGAGCGTTGCCCACGCATTCTTTTGTTGTAATTTCAATCTCGTTACCATACGGTTTCGCATTCACTAATCCTGCATTCGCCTTAGAATCGCTATCCCCGGCGTAATTAGTTTACATAACTCTATACTTTTTGACAGATCGTGAAAAAAATTCTTTCATGGCGTCTACTTCCATTTCACCTGCCGATCCGTCATGATTGACCTGGCAATTTTCATCGTGATTCGATTTCCATTCCTTATATTGCTCAGTATTTTTGTGTTTATTCCAATAGTAACATTCAGCACAATAAGAAGATTTTATATGAAAATCAACAACTTTTCCTGTAGGTAAACTGTCCAATGAGAACCGCAACTCCGTACAATGAGGTAAAACCACGTTTTCGCCACGTTTCATCTCCAAAAACGGTTAGTTTTACTATACTAGCACTCGAATTTTGTTGTGTTATTTCCTGTTGTTCTTCTTTTGCAGCTTGTTTTAACACCAATTGAACAATACTTGAAGCAGCGTAATGAATGTTATTAACTATATCATACGTCGCAAAACACGTTTCACTCTCTCGGCTGTAACTAGCTTATTTACAGAAATATTAACTTAGTATTTTCACCAGATATTTCTGAGACCTGAATCTTCAAGAAAATGCAATAAAAAATAAGTCGATTTTTTCGACCATTCTAGGTGTATATCTCCCCTTAATATTGGTCTTAAAACTTTTACTAATTACACCTATATTAGAACCGTCATTCCTTCTTTTAGTATGATTAGGTGAACTTAGCATACTATCAGGCACATGTTTTAAGGCACTCTTCGTTAACATAGCTGAACTTGCTGCATTTTCATGCAAATACACTACACTATCTGTAATCTTGTCAAGTGCCTTAACATCAGAGGTCATTTTTATCACTTACTTTACATATCTTAATATGTGAATATTACACTTAATATGTGAAGATAAATATGTGTCTTCTAACCTCAAAAATGTACAACACAAGAACAGTTACAGTTCAAACTAACAGTTTTTATTAACAGTACACTGAAAAAAATACACATGGCGCCCAGAGCTATGTAACATAGCGCATTATTTATGGCCCCATACGCTCTGTACATAGTACTCTGAGCTATGCAATATGGCGCCCCGAACCATAATGTCAGAATCTACATAACGCGTGGTCCTATGTAACATGGCGCAGTATTTATGGTCCCACACGTTATGTACATAGTACCCTGAGCTATGCAGTATGGCTCCCAGCGCCATAATTACATGGCACATAAATTATGACCGCACACTCTATATTACATGGTGCCATGAGCCATGTAATATAGCTCATGGCACTCCAATTATAACTCGAAGCCATACTGTGTGAGGAGATCTATAAATGTCAGCAAGCTGGTCTTTGATGCAGTTGATGATAGGTGAATTTCATCACCTTTCATCAACTGCTCTACCTTCAGATGCTCAGAACTAAGAAGGCTCGTAGTCTTTTGTTGGATGCGATCTGGATCATCTTCATGTAGCAAATACATATTGGCCGAGGCGCAGCGAGCCGAAGGCAGACGAGACCGCTAACATGTGGACGGCATTTGACAGCTCGTCACGAAATTGCGTTGACTCCTGCTCAAAACCCACTCCAATCGGAAGTCACACGAGCGCCGGTGAGACCTGTCAAAGTCGCTTGCCTAGACCGTCCACACACTCGGGCTCGCCAGCTTTCGCCTGGGCTCGGCCAATATGTATTTTCCACATCAGATGCACTGAAAAAACACAGTGCCAGACGCCATAATTTATAGACTTCTGGCGCCATGTACATGGTCGATGTGTGATAAAATATAGCGCCACACGCCATAGTACATAGGAGCAGACGCTATGCTTATAGGCTTCCACGTCATATACTATAGTCCTCCACGCCATGCACTATAGTCCTCCACGCCATGCACTATAGTCCTCCACGCCATGTACTATAGTCCTCCACGCCATCTGCTTTTCGCCATGTATTATGGCGTGTGGCGCTATATTTTATCACAATCCCCAAATCGACTATGTACATGGCGCCAGAAGTCCATAAACTATGGCGTTTGGCGCTATGTGTTTTTTCTGTGTAATAACAGAACAACGTGTACTTTACTATAAAATAACAGTTTTAAATTCACAGTATAACAGAACAACATATACTGTACTTCTCTTTGACCTTAACAAATTTGAAAGGAATCTGAGTATAGGATGGGTAGGAAATTTACAGCAATCTCTCCAAAATCTCCGCAGAATGACTTCTTCACCAAAAACCGGCCCGATTCCGTATAATCATCCAGTAGAAAGCCTAAACTTTTTCCAGGCATTTCTTGCAGATTGCACCGTTATCTCAGAATTTTCCTGAGCACCACGTTGAAATTGAAATATAGTACAGAAACTAGTTTTCCATATACTTTGGAGCCAATTAACAAAAAAAAACACGTCCGATTAGCAAGGCTGCTGGTAGTCGAATAAGTGGATTTGTACAATAAATAAATAAATAAATAAACCGTAACGTAATCAGAATTTTCGTAAATTAACTTCCAATTTTCAAGGTTAAGTGTGACAGAGTTTTATATGTCGATCATAATATCCTGTTCACTAAAGTGCAAAGAATAAGCTAGGAAAAATTTTCAATTACGCCGGCAATGAAATTCAACACAAAGAATGCAGAGTTGTGCTGCTCGAAAAGCTACTTTCGCACAACATCCTGCCAACACGCTTCAAAGATATAATAAAGCATCCACATTACATACAAGTCTTATAAGAGATGTTACGTGCTCTGGAGGAATTCAATGTTGACTTTCGTGCCCCGTTCGTACCACGTACGCACGAAAATAATTCTCTATCTCTCTCTCTCTCTTTCTCTTTTTATTTAGTTAAGAAGACGATGAAATGGAAAATAGTGTCAAAGTCAGTACGACAAGAGCTGTCAACAGTTGTTTCGTTTATCCTGTTGAAATATTCCACCTGAATTCATTCACATCCGAGAAAACAACAGAGATTTTTTTTGGAAATCTTTCCGCCGTTGATACGGTTAATACGACAAAAAACGACGAATCCGACAATACGAAAGGAAGCTTGAGTACAAATAAGAGTAGGCTGGAGTTCAGTCGAGGATTTCCTTTTCATAAAAGTTATCTTGTCAAGTTCCGTTAGCATCATAGATTTCTTTTTGTGAGTAGGTATGAAAAATAGGTTGAGATTTCATTGCATTCAAAACGACAGGATGTTCTGTATACGGTAGTAATCTGTTGTATCACCGGAATATACAGAGATAAAATATATTGTATCCGACCCGAAAATAATTTATTATCTATGAAGCCCTAGATTACAATCTATCTGACTGATTACGGTTAGAACAAACAAACTAGATGTACTTACATTTGTTTTCTGAGCAGTTAATCTGGCCATCTTCCGATTGTTGATGGCATGCTCGCGTGCTCATTATTCAAGGATTATAGAGTATATCCAAGTTGGATGTATATATGTAATGTATATTCCAACAATTTATTCTGATAAAGACGATTTGAAGGCTCTTACGTAAGCTTGAATCCATTGTAATCAGACTATAAATCCTACAACAAGCCCTTATTATGTTTTCATGACAAAAATAGTTTTTCTGATCGTCCGATGAATATGAAAATCATTTTACTATAGATAAGATAAAATCATTTTACGCCTACGAGCCGCAAGTATTCAGTCATTTCCCAGAATCCAGTTAGTAATGATAAGAACTGTAGGTTAAATGTGGACGACGAACGGCAAGTGGTAGACTATAGCTTTTTGCAATTTCGACAAAATTATGTAAAAAGGTTTATTCTCACAATAGTTTGATTGATGTTATTGCAGCTGGAAGTTTCATATGGTTTCGGTTAAAATGTAATCAGTAGCAGTCACTTAATTTTTGTTATCCGATCAGCTAGGCATTAGAGAGAACCAAAGCGAAATAGACCTTACAATACCGATTACGTTGCCATGAGGTTATTTCATTTCGGGAGCAAATGAGAAATGGCGAGACATTATTCATTATTTTATGCTGCAGCCAAACAAAAGAACGACATAGAGCCCGAAGAATTGAAGAAAGACATCAAAGAGACAAAGAAAAAGGTTGAATTCTTGTAGCTTCACTCACAATTTCAAGTCACCATTAAGTCACTCGTTCAATCTACAGAAGCTACTAGATTTTGTCTTGCACACATATTCGCAACTGTGCAGTGGAATGATTGCAGAATCGGTCCTTACTTCACAGAAATCTGAATCGAATTGTCATTGTTAATAGTACGCAACATTTGTGGGGACGACCCAGACCCTCGTGACACATACGGCCGCACCAAACATAGGTTGAGACCCGATTTTTTACGAGTGTTTTCATCTTTTAGGTTCGTATGACCCTTGCCTACATCATTAGTTGCGCGAAATCGCAGAGGATTTTTTTTTATTTCGAATTTTGGGCTTGCTTTTGGAATGGTAACCCAATTTTTATATTTTCGGATCGCGTGGCTTCGAAGAGAAGGCTCAAAAACAGAAAAGCTACACCAAAAAAAGACGAAGATAAGAAGATAAGAAAAGAAGAAGCCGGGGAAGAAGGAAATAGCCAGACGAAATATTTGAATCTAACTGGATTCTATTGTATGAGAGGCATTAATCATTCATGATGTCTTTTGACGCAAGCGCTAGCCTCGGTGTTAACGTCATTCTGAATCTAGTCGCGAAATCACTTTCATTTCCTTGGATGTTTCTCGGTCAATCATTCTTAACCTTAGCATGTGAACTGGGACCTTTTCATCCCTTTGGAAATCCGCCAACATATTTGTCATCCATAAAGCTGGTGATGTTTTTTCCATCTCATCAGCGAAAGCAAGTTTATGTCCTATATACAGACTTCGCCAAAGCTTACAATTTTTTGAACCATGATTGATTGATTGATAGGCTGGAGTGTTCCAGTGGACCCCTAGCACTGCGAACTTTTGGCTCTATTGTGCCTCTTCTGCGTTATGTCTTATAAGATATCCAGGCTTCTAATGAACCGAGATATGTTCCTTGGCGGGACCGTTGCTATGTCCCTGATGAAGGGAAGAGCAGAGCCAAGGAGTTCTAATCTTCGTCTCGCTAGTGCTGGACAGAGTGTCCGAAAATGTTCTGCATAGTAGCTGCAGCAGTCGTCCCGCTCCTTATCTGTTCGGTGGAAATACTTTTTGCAGGGAAGGTGGCCTGTCAGTGTTTTTATGCCACTTTTGCAGAGAGCAACTGCTTCTTTTGCTCTTTTGTTATCGAAGCCAAGGTATTTTGTTTTGGGTGTTGTAAACCCTTAATATTAAGCCTGCAACGTTCGATCTTTTTCTTGCTTCATGTTTTAATTTCCTTGTCCGTATCTGCCTTTGTAAAGCCACAGGACGGTGCAGGATCTATGAAAGGAATTTTCGTTCCTTCTTTGGCTTTGGTATCAGCTTCCTCGTTTGTTTGGTGCCCCTCATGGCCGTGGATCCATATCAACTCGAGGCTGTTCTGTGCCCGTATTTCATTTAGGGCCTGTCTTACCTCTAAGAGTATAGCTGGATTTATTTGATCGCGATTGATAGCTATGAGATCCGCTTGACTATCCGATAGGATCTTCAATCTGACCCTATAATATTCCTTATCTTTATTATTTGTGAGGCTCTTAGTATGTCAGATAGTTCAGCTTAATAGATGGTGGGCTCTTTTGGGAGAGGGAAACGCATTGGGCGATTGGAACCTACAATCCCAGCTCCTACTCCACAATCCATCTTTGAATCATCCGTGAACCACATTAGCGCTCGTTTGTACGAGGGAGGTGAGGCATCCTCCCATTTGTTCCTTGATGATATTGTGACTTTGAACTTCTTCCCGAATGCTGCTTTGGTTTTTATTAGGTCGCTGAGGTTCAACATTTCCATCATGAGCCTGATGTGCTTCAGGATTTTAAGGTGGCCTTAAGTGTCCCCTGATTTGTACCTGTAGTCCTGCTGTAGGCTAATGGCCTGTTAAGCTACTTCCTCCTGATTTTTGAGGTGTAACGGTTCTATGTTTAGAAGTGCCTCCATTCCTGCCGTTGGGCTCCCGTAATCTGCAGGTAGGCAATCCTTTTAAGCTTTTTGAGCCTATTAACAGCAGTTTTTGTGTGGTTTTCTTCAGTCACACTGTAGCTGCATATAGGTGGATATTGCTCACCATTTGTTTGTATGCCCATAGTTTTTGCCTTGGTGATAGTCCCCAATAGCGTCCAAACATTTGTTTTGTCGCCCAGAGTGCCTTAGTGGCCTTCAGTGTCGTTTTGTGAAGATGATTGTCCCAGGCGAGTTTTCTATCTAGGTAAATTCCAAGATATTTTACCTCTTCCTGCAGACATACGATTGGACGCCTAATATATAGGGCTCGTATTTCGATTTTTCTTTTTCAGTTTTCTGAGGATTAATGGATAGACCCTCTTATTCTCACCATTTGGTTGTTTCATTTAAGGCTTTTTGCATTATGGATGTCAATGTATCCATGTGTGCGCCTCTTATTATTACCGTACTGTCTTCCGCGTAGCGGAGAGCAGTTGGGCCCTTACTATTGAGGGTCACGAGGAAGTCATCAACTAGTAAGGACCATAGCAGGGGCGGGAGATAATACCCCTCGCTGTGGATATCTCCTCCAAGTGTCCGCCCTTAGTCTCGCCTGCACAAAAACACTTCAATATCTTAGTATTTTACCCGCCCACTTCACTACTGCTTGAGGAGCATCCGTCCTTTGGAGAACGTGGTTCAGTGAGTCATGTCTTGCATTGTCAAAGTCTCCATCTATGTCCATGAAGGTGCATATTGCGGTTTCCTTGCCTTCCAATGCCTTTTCTATTATTTGCACCAGTTTATGTGTAGCTGATATAGTTGATTTGCCCTTTTGGTAGGCAAATTGAAATTTGTGAAGTGGCATCATCACGATCATTCCCTATTCATAGGTCAATCAGTTTCTCCATGGACTTTAATATAAACGAAGTGACGGTAATTGGCCTGTGTGATTTTGGCAGATCGGCTGGTTTGCTGTCACCTTTAGAGATGAACCACAGCCCGCGCCTATCTCCACAATTTTGATATATAGCTTAGTTGCAAACTCGCTCTTAATATGTGCACCAGAATGGTTTTTAATTTACCCGTCGCTCTTTGTAGCAGAGCTGGGTAGATTCTGTCTAGTTCTGGTGATTTAGAGGGGTTGAAGGAGTTTATTGTCCATTCAATCTTTTCATACGTGATGATTTGTTTAATCAGAGTTGAGTGAGATGTCCTTCCTCTCCTTTCTCAGCCTCATCGCTGCTCCTGATTTGGCACGCTGGAAATTGTATTCTAAGCAGCACTTCCAGTGTATCGTCAAAGATGGTCGTCATCCCTCCATCTGGAGTTCTAAGTTCATAGTCCTGTATGCCCTTGGCAGCCTTTGGACAGAGCTCTCTGCATCCTGGCAGTCTCTGGGATGCTATTGAGACTTTCGCAGAAGGCGCTTGAACCTTCCTTTTAGATTTCCTTAGCTCGTTGTTGTATTCTGAGAGTTTTCTTTTTTTAGACCTTCCAGTTTGGTGTAATTTTAGCTCGCTTGAACTCCGTTCTTGTGGCTCTTCTGAGTTTTTCTAACGTCCTATCTATCCCACCATTTCACCGTCTGCTTTTCTCAGGCCAGTTATAGTGGTAGGATTCGAGTATTATTCCGGTAACCTTATCCACAGAGTCCTCGAGTTCTTTTTTCATAGCGAAATTTGGCTGCAGGCCATAAAGTCCGGCTCTAAAGCCATTTTGATAGCCTTCCCAGTCTGTACACTTTGGTTGCCTGTACTTTTCTCCTTTTTTTATATCTGTTGCTAGTTCGAAGTTTATATGCCTATGTTCAGAGAAAGAAGCGACTTCGAGGACATTCCACTTCTTCAACAAATGTGCAGCACTGTTTGACACCAACGTAAGGTCTAGTATCTCTTGCATGTTAGCTGTCAGGAACGTTGGCATCTTGTCCTTATTTGCTATAGCAAAGTTTCTGTTTTGGAGGCATCGCATCCAATCAACATTTTGTTCTTCCTTCTTTAGTGGTTAACGAGTCCATCGATATTGTTACTGGGGACCTGATCCTCATCCCCTGCGAAATAGACTGAGGCAAATGCCGCCTCCACTATTCCTCTTTCGATGAGGACCTGTACTTGGACTGCTTCTGTGTCCCTTTTGGGTATACTTTAGGATAAGAAGAAAGTTAATGTTTGTTTCAATTATTATCGCTGCCCTCGGGTTTTCTTGCTGCCACAATCAGACTCGCACGATCTAGGAAAGCCAAAAATCAGAACTCATCCGTCTGCTACTTCGAATTGGTGTTGTGATCGTTGCACCAGACAATCGCAAAGCTACAACAAACTTTGGATGTTCCTGCTTCACGAGCATTTACAGACATAAAAGTGATCGGGTGCCCCTCTCCATCATCCTTTTGAAACAGAACACTCTCGATTCCGGTGGCACTAGCATCACTCTGGATGAAAAATCTCAAAAATTAGCAGTCTCCTAGCCTCTAAAAAGGCATTATTAGTAGCGTCTGTTCACTGAAACGAGCGTTTACCTTTCAACAGATCGGTCAGAGCTGATGACACTGCCGCGAAGTTAGGGATAAACCGCCAATACCATCCTGCCATTCCCATGAAACGCCGGACTTTCTTCGCAGACTTGGGTGTTGGGTAGCCTACGATGCCAGAGCCCTTTTCTGGATCGGTTTTCAGGATTTTATCACTCAGTACATATCCAATATATTTGATCTCTCGCTGCACGAACTTGCTCTTCCTAACATTTATGGTCAATTTAACTTCTCTAAGCAACTGCGCCACATTGGAATGTAACTCCAAATGCTCGTCAAAAAAAGAACTAATCACGAGCAGATCATCGAGATATATAAACACCTTGTCATGCAGCTCGTGAGGAATCACTTTGTGCATGGTCTGTGGGGCATTGGGCCAACCGAACGGCATCACAGTGAAGTGGTATAATGGGCGGCCAGGAACGGTAAAAGCAGTCTTCTCCCTAAATTCCGCATCCAATGGTATCTGCCAAAAAGCATCCTTCAGGTCCAGGCTCGCTATAAATTTCGTGGCTTGCAGACGAGCCAATAATCCTTCTAGTAGAGGTAATGGATCGGCATCCTTCAAGGCTACCTCATTCAGTCGGCGTGCATCCAGCCATAGTCGTACTTTCCCAGGATTCCTTATAATAGTAACCGGTGAACTCCATGCGCTCTTGCTTTCCTCGATGACTCCCAAGGACAGCATACGATCCAGTTCATCATACAACAGTTTTTGTATGGCTGGCAGACCCGGTCGCAGACCCAGTGTCAATGTATTTGGCAGACCCGGTGTCAATGTGATGAGAGACCAAAGTGGTCTTACCCAAACCATTGAGGTTATATGAAGGAAACTGTTGTATAACTTGTTAAAGTCAAGTCTGATCCTCAAGGGACAGAGTGTGAAACGCTGTGACTGTGGCTTCAGAAAGGGATGCAACCGTCAGCTGTTGAGTTGGTGAAATTTTAAATGCGTCCCAGAAATATCCATTCCTAGATAAAGTGGGTTGGTCAAGGTTGGAACGACCAACAATTTTATCATATGCGATTGATTGTTGAATTTCACTAAGGTCTCAACATATGCGAGAACAAAAGCCCTATGATCTGACGTCTGACTGAAGAGTATGGAGATACAGGTTCAACTACCATCTTCATTAAAGAACGTGAGCTTCAACAGTCCTTGAAGTTTACGTCCTTTGATGAAGATGGTAGCAAAAGGACGGTTCTCCCCTAGCAGTGTCAAGATGGTGTCGACACATGCTTTACAAAGCCATTGTCTCTTGTCAAAGTAAAACGTGATACTGAGCGCCTGCGCATTGATCGAGGACAGTTAAATCTGGGGTTGATAGTATTGAAACTGTCTGATGAAGGGTTTCCTAAGTTTAATGTTTTCAACGAAATTCCGGGTCGATATTGGTCGCAGCGTCCACCGTCGTCGGGAGATGGGAAGGACGAGCGACCTGCAATGCATATGCATACAGTTAGGCTTGAGAACGCCTTCAGCTCCACATTCGTACCAAAATAACCCTGGTTCGGGACCGGACAATCCATAAATGTGTGACCCAGATCTTTACAGTTCCAGCATATCACGTACTGTTTTTGTGGAGCTTGCTGTTGTTGGGCGTTCCCAAGCCCAACCGCGGAGTGTTGGGTTCAGCGGGGATGCTAGAGCGACAAGGATAGTCCGTCCTACGCTGCTTAGGGAAAAGAGACAAAACCTCATGAACTGCTCGTGGTCTTCTCAGAGGCATAGATGATGGTGGTGCTTGATGTTGCCCGTCCGAATACCAGACAGCCTCAATCGCACAACATCGAGCAACCATTTCACGAACGGAAAGGGAACTAATTCCAGACAGATGATCACTTAACCGCTTGGTCATATTCCTGAACAGTATAACCTGTAAATCGTGGGTTCATCAGCGGTAACATGGACTAGATGCCATTGATGAACGTTCGGAATGACTCTCTTGGTTGCTGAGCCCGAGCATCGATTGACCGTCTGATATCGACGTCTGTCTGGAAGCCACTAAATCAGCTCATGAAATTTCTTTTAATGTCCTCTCACTTCAACGCAGCACCAGATAGCACCAGTACCACTCTATTCTGCTATTTTGGAGGCTGAGGCCTGCTATGGTGCTCTTACTTTTGTTCTCCATGAAGGAAGCTCTTCAGGAGTTGACATTAAGGTCCTCATTCAGGCGTTCTATGAAAGAAGAGATCCTCTCCGTAGAGTCCGTCAGCTGCGTTAAGGAATTAGCAAAAAAAGGCCTCAAGGTTGAGAGTCAGAGGTTGCTTCTAGGGCTTTATTTGCTGGGCGTCCGTTCTTATCCACTCCGCTGTTGGTTTGTCCTTGGAGTAATTGGACACATAACCTATTTTGTAGGTGATGCTGAGCAAGTTCAGCCAGTATCGTCTCGTCAAGGACTTTTTGTATCCTGTCCATTTGGTCAGTCGTGAGAAGTCCTTGCGGAAAGTCCTTTAACATGACCGCCATTTTCACATCCTGCAAGATTCCGCTATAGGTTAATTTTCCTTGCCTGTTACTGGATTGAGAGTGCTTTGGGGTCACATCGGTGCCCCTTATTTTCTTTTCCTGCCTGTCCTCAGGAGTGCCATCATTGGGTCTAGGACTTTTCTTATTAGCCCCTGGTGCCTTTCTTATGAGCGCATTTGCGATAGCCTCTTCTGTGGGCATGCCATTTCTTATGAAGAATTTCATCCGCTTCTTGGCTGTACTGGTCAAAGTCTTTTTTTTTTTAGATTATTTCGATTGTTACTGCGAGGTCATGCTCAATGCTTCCATACTGCGCGAGAGGTCCTCCGCGATTTGTAAAGACGATCTGCCGTCAGCAGTAGAGGGGGAGGCTTCGGGAGTCACTGCTGCCTTTATTTCTTCCGGTCTGTCTCTTCCTTTTTTTGAAGTTGGCTTGGAATTTTAGCCCTTGCCAACCTTTGTTTTATTTAGGTATGGAGCTATGTTTAACTCCCCTCTTGCTTTGGCGCATCTTGTGCCCTTATTCTTTAAAATCCTTCTGGGATTTGGTCTTGAGCTGTTCCTTGGATCCCATTGAAGATTCACTTTGGAGCACTGGAGGTCCGCTCTTCGAAGGCTCTGGAGCTTTCAGATTTGGAGCACTTAAGGCGGAGTCATATACAAGCAGGAGTATTGTACTACACGTTATTCCTCTGATGACTGCTGCCTAGCAATCCATGGTTCTTGGATTAAGATTAACTTCAACTCCGTCGCACGCAAGCGGAGAAGCAGCAGGGGGCAGCTGACGTTGCTTTGAAATGGTGAAAGTTGATTGAAAGTACCTTCACCATTATTAATAATGGTTAGGTCCTTTGGGCTGTCGCTTCAATCCCGTACCTGATAGAGCCTTCTTGGGCATCAAAAACCGAAAGTACCATTTCATTTATGATGAAGAGGACCTTTTGCCGATTACTGACAGGCTCCCCAGTATGTGAACACTACATATAAAAAAAAACTGTGAAAACTACGGAAAAGATAGTCTGTAGCTGAAAATTGTATATAGTAAAGATATTCACGAATCTTTTTTTTTAAATATCTATTATCATAACTGGAAAAATAATACTAGCAACTATTGATGTGAAACAATTTTTCAGCCGCAAAAAAATTTGCTGAGCACTTTTGCTTAGCATTAAATTGAGCTGCAATGAAAATTCGAAACTAATGCTACAGTACACTTTAAGTCGCATTCATCAATTACGTGATGATTTGTTAATCGACATATTGAAATTATTGCGAATGGGTTTAAGCTTGCTATTAACTCATTACACAATTTACTTGCCAAGCATGTACATGTACAATTATTCACTTATTCAATTGACAATTGACGACAAAAAGGCAACGCAACCTCATCATAAACACACCTGAATGTGGAAAGACTTTTCTAACGAAATCATCCAATCTTGGAGATAATTAAAAGAACGGTGAAAACCGCATTCATATTACAAGTTGATTCTTTCGTAAAAGCACTTGTGCCGCAAAGACAACAAACAATGTGCTTTTAATGTATGTTGAGCATAATTAGTAACACACTTCTGGCTCGCCAAGAGTCATTGTGTGTGTGTGCGTACGATTTTTAACGCCCACCGTGACCTATTACTTGGAATTAGCGACGCTTTTTGTAGCTTTAATGTCAACGTGAAATGTTAACCGGGAAAATTGAGTTGACGACGAAGAATGTATCGTTGTTATCAGCAAATACGATATTTTTATTACGTATCTTTCCAACTATATTTTCATCACATTATCAGTTCTCAATTTTCGCTTCCAATTAATTTCGTTTGCAAGCTTATCTAATAATCGAGACATTCAGGTATAATGGGATATCGTCGGTCCCTCGTAATCATGATTCCACGTTATGTTACTTTAATCACTTTTTTTTAGTATCCTTGTAATAACATTTATTGCTCGGCACTTCCGGGCATGAAAAATCTGTCTGTTTATTCAGGGTGATAGAACTTGATGCGTGGTGATTGTATTCATGCTGTTTACCCTGGTCATCCGATTTATGATGGAATCATTTCTTGCTGTGCAAAACCGCCATCAATAAAATTTACGACGACACTGCTCTCTATGTAGGGTGCAATGCTGACAATATAATCCTGATGGATTATTTTGGAATTGCAGGTCTCTATATATGCATGTATTAAAGGTCGGACGTAAAATCCCAGTCCAAGCATTTCAACTACTGCAATGGAAGATCTATTGCTCAGTTAAAACGTTATCATGCTTGTAATCCAAAAATGAATCCAAATATGTGTGTTGTACGTGCTATCTGATATAACGGGACCCGCATCTAACTCAGGATATTGATTTACGGCAGTCATTCGGATTTGTTGGTTTCGTTTTACAGTGCGACTTACTGTCATTTCAATTCGTTCGAAATCTTCGCTTAATGTGAATTAGAACGGTTCGTTGATGAAAGAGAATAAAAACTGTTACGTACACTTAACATGGTTATTCGAATAGGATATGAAAAAAAATATTACCAGCTGTAAAGATATTGAGATTTGCATATTTGGTATGGTGTTACATCAACAGTGAACTGGAATAAGTAATTTCAAATCCATAAGAAAAATGACAGTACTTTGAATTGTATATCCTAACCTGAGGCAGTATAGTCCTCTAGTTCGGTTTTATTTGTTAAGAGCTCCTTCGAAACGATGATTTACTGAGTGACTGCTATTTACTAGGGGATAACAATTTAAGGGTTCATTCTACTTTCGAGAGAAGAAAAAATACAATTTTTAGAATATATGTTTCTCAAAAACTACAGTTATTAGCTTCATTCTTTTTTTATATTAAAGATATTGTCTTTAGCATTTCAAAAGAGGATATATTATCTATTAATTTTTTTTTTTAGAGTCTTAAAAATTGTCGACAAAGGGAGGTATGTATTTCGATGGCGGGAGTGATTCGGCCCAAAGTAATTACCTGAAATGAAAAAAAAGAACTGTTTTATTATTTAGCAGCCTTGTCGCTATCGTCCGGTACTAAAATTAACCTATTAAATAAAGAAATTAACTAAGTTATATTAGTTTGAAAATTACACTGAAAAAAATCCACATGGCGCCCAGAGCCATGTAACATAGCGCATTATTTATGGCCCCATACGCTATGTACATAGTACTCTGAGCTATGCAATATGGCGCCCCGCGCCATAATGTCAGAACCTACATAGCGCGTGGTCCTATGTAACATGGCGCAGCATTTATGGTGCCACACGCTATGCACATAGTACCCTGAGCCATGCAGTATAGCTCCCAGCGCCGTAATTACATGGCCCAGAAATTATGGCCCTACACGCCATATTACATAGTGCCATGAGCCATGTAATATGGCTCATGGCACTACAATTATAACTCGCAGCCATACTGTGTGAGGGGATCTATAAATGTCAGCAAGTGATACTTGAGTATCGTCGATAGATCGAGAACATTCTCAATCGGCTAAGCGCGCATATTATTGAATGGCTCCTTCGGTGACTCTAAAAGCAGCTAGCGTCTGTTTGTTGCAAGCAAGTGACTTCTCCGTGTGCTCATTTATGGTAAGTAGCACTGTTTTGACTGATTTGCTTCTTCAATGTACTATAGTCCTCCACGCCATGTACTATAGTCCTCCACGCCATGTACTATAGTCCTCCACGCCATGTACTATAGTCCTCCACGCCATGTACTATAGTTCTCGACGCCATACAGTATAGTCCTCCACGCCATGCAGTATAGTCCTCCACGCCATACAGTATAGTCCTCCACGCCATACAGTATAGTCCTCCACGCCATGCAATATAGTCCTCCACGCCATACAGTATAGTCCTCCACGCCATGTACTATAGTTCTCGACGCCATACAGTATAGTCCTCCACGCCATGCAGTATAGTCCTCCACGCCATGCAATATAGTCCTCCACGCCATACAGTATAGTCCTCCACGCCATACAGTATAGTCCTCCACGCCATACAGTATAGTCCTCCACGCTAAACGGTATAGTCCTCCACGCCATGTGTTATAGCTCTCCACGCCATGCACTATAGTTCTCCACGCCATGTGCTATAGTCCTCCACGCCATGTACTATAGTCCTCCACGCCATGCACTATTGTTCTCGACGCCATACAGTATAGTCCTCCACGCCATGCAGTATAGTCCTCCACGCCATACGGTATAGTCCTCCACGCCATGTGTTATAGCTCTCCACGCCATGCACTATAGTTCTCCACGCCATGTGCTATAGTCCTCCACGCCATGTAATATAGTCCGCCACGCCATGTACATGGCACGGATGACTATAGTACATGGCGTGTAGGCCTATGTACTTTTCGCCATGTATTATGGCGTGTTGCGCTATATTTTATCACAATCCCTAAATCGACCATGTACATGGCGCCAGAAGTCTATAAATTATGGCGTCTAGCGCCATGTGTTTTCTCAGTGTAAAATGTGGAAAATACAACTTCTTTTTGCAATTTTTCGTTATAAAAAATACTAAGTTTTTATGATATAATTATAATTGTAGTACCAACGATAGCCACTAATATCTTAAATAATGTATTAAAATTTCAAAGAAATGGGTTGGTTATTTTTTTCTAAATCTATCCCACCGATTAGAAAAACATGGTTTTAAGAAAATCGCGTTTAAAGTTTTATGAATAAAATGCCTATAGTAAATGTATACTTACGCTTAATCAGCGATACCAGCTGCATACAAGATTCCCTCAGCTTCCTCAAACTCTTCATTTTCAGCTACTCTTTGCATTCTTCGAGCCGTCCTTGCCTCTTTTGTCTCGTGAGAAGCAATGCGTTCGGCATAATTAATTCGCACTGCATCCTTTTTGCGGGCTAGTTCCTCAGTGATGGACCAATGGTAATCCCCACGTCCTCCATAATTTTTAAAAGAGCCTGAAATCCCTCGTTAAAAGTGCATGCGGCACAGTAGGTGCAAATTTCGAGTACCTTTTTTTCCACAAAATATATGTTTAGGAGCTAACTGCCATATACATTTATTGAAGCTTTCATTATTATTCTGTGTGTTTGCACCTAGGCATCTCTCAAGGAGATCATCGCGAGCTAAATCTTCATAAATGGGCTTCAAAATATCTTGAACATCTTTATCTAATGGAGGTGGATGCTGGTAATATTGCCCAGTAGCTTGAGCCTGCTGCCATTTACACCACGACTCCGGACCTGATAGACAATATTCGTGTTGCGGTGTTCATTTGTAGATATTTGATTAAAAAATGTTACCCAAATTGCTTTTTTCATGTCCTCCACTGAATTGGGGCTTCGACGTATTACCAGTCCATAGTAAATTGACAGATCAGCTATCAATTTATTTGTGAGTTGTACAAGTTTAACAGTTTTGCGCTTTTTTGCAGCCTGCGATGTTTCGGCGTCTTCACTTGGCCTCATTATTTTCCGTAGTTGCGCGAGCTGTCTTTTTGCTTCTGTAGCTCTTTTATATATTAATTTATTTGCATGTAGCGCACATTCTTTTTTTTAACAACCAATTCATCACCATATGGTTTAATATCTATTAAAGTCTTAAATGTCTTTGAATCGCCATCACCGATATAATTGGCATATTTTACTCCGTGTAGTTCGGCAGACCGTTGAAACATTTCAACCACACCGTCAACTTTCATTTTTCCAGCACTGCCGGTATGATTTGCGGTACACTCATCTTTATGGTTCTCGTACCATGTGTTATACTCAACAGTGTTTTCGTTATGTTTCCAGCCTTCACACGCTTTACATGTACTAGACTTCACAATTATGTCAACAATTTTATTACTATACTTTCCAATCAACGTTACAACACTCAAAAGAGAAGTATAACCTCGTTTTGCCCATGATCCATCACCGGACACCGTCAAATAAGTTTCTTCATTTCCCGCCTGTGTATTCAGTTTTTTCTCTTCATTCACAGCTTTTTTAAAGACCGTTTCGGCAAGGTTTTTTGCTGCAGTCCTGACATGCTCTATAATCGCATAGTATGTCTTATTGGTAAAACCTTGACACAAATCCATTAAACCACAAAAATTTTGGATGCCCTGAATCCCAACGCCAAGCATTTTCATTGCAAAAACAAATCGACGATTTATTTCATAGGATTTACCTATTAGTGGGCATGAGTTTATACATGTTTCCTTACACGAACACTTTACCAAAAGAATAAATCCCAAACCTCTTTGCCCACGCTTTGTAAAATTCACTTCACTACCGCAATCTTTACGCTTTAATAGTTCCGTTAGGTTAGTGAAGAGAGCTGCCAGCATTAGGCCACCAGTTTGGGCCCATTTGCCACCTTCATAGACAATTACACGCATTCACACTTACAGCCATGGCTCTGGCGGGATTCGAAACTGCAGGCCCCGTAGCACGCCGCTTTTCGGCCTGACGCCTTAGCGAGCAGAGCTACCGGGCCCCCAATAGTTCCGTTAACTTGACAAATATTAAGGCGAAATTTAAAATACAATAATTTAACGACGGACCAACACTCACTTCAAAACCGGTGGTATCTTTTAGCTTTGCCGCTGACGTACTCGCCTGACTTGTCACTGGTGCTTTTTCCAAAGTAAACCGATTACCGCGGAATTTCCTTTTTTTCCCAGATTGACATGGTCGTCTGAAGTTTGTTTTGCTGAATTTTCGATCCATTTCGCACGATCTAATTTCACCGATATACGAAAACAAACTAAACAGCTCCAACCATTAAAATAACGCATACGCTAGCTCTAGTAGGTTAGGTAGGTATCCTAGAAGGTTAGCTAGGTACCCTAGTAGGTATATTCAACAGCCTCTGACTCAAAGTTTCTCGTACAAATATACAACTCACGCTAAAACCAACTTCACATGTTAGTGGTAAGGGCTAAAATAAACGCAGCAACTACCTGAATTTCGACCTAAATATAATCTAAAATACCTGGAATTTCTCAACGAAAATTTAACACAGCACTCTTGAGAGTATACACTTTCAGAAAATGCAAAAAGAAAAAAAAACGATTTTTATTAAGCTGCAAAGTAGAATGAACCCTTAAAGTGAAAATCTTCTATCATCCAAATTATGTAAACAGAGTCTCTTAAGCTGTCGACACGAATGCCTGCTTGACTGTCTATGGTTGTGTATGTTACGATTCCCAAGCGAAATTGCTGACTGAACCCCGCACAAATTGTTTTAGGATAAAATTATCCGAATATCAATCGACTGCAGATCGGTATACAGTGGTGACCAAATAAAATGCGACACCTGTGAATATCACCACATAACGCCTCTTCCGAATAATCGCCGAGTATAAATGATACGAACTGGTGTTTAGGAATTTAACTGTAGTGTTACACGTCAAATGTAAAAATAACAGAAACCAAAAAAAAACTCTAGCGCACCTGAACCGCTAGAAACACTAATGTTCGAAGAACAGTAGAAGAATCGTGCAGGTTTTGAGTGCATATTCCACCACATGCGCTGCTTATTACGGCCAAATTGTTTCAAATGCCATGTTTTACTTTTGTCTCAAGAATGCATTATAACTCATATGGTAGAAGGTTTCAGATATTACCACTGGCATGAATTTCAACGTTTATGAGAGCAAAACACGGGTTAATTATATTCGTTATCAGTTGCTTATTTCACAAAATTTTGAAAGCAGCATCTCATATAATATCAATGAAGAAAATGCTCAGTGCCTGCAGCACTGTAACTGAAGTTGGAGTTTGGGGCTGCGATCCGAAAAATTTGCAGAACTTTGGGAATTGAAACATCGGTTATTTATTTTCATTGGAAATGTTTCCGGTATGAATACTAACTGTAAGCATTTATTGATAAAAAAGTAGCACAACCGACTCGTCCTGGCAACCTTTCGCCAGTATCAAAGCCAAGAATATATCACATCTGCTTCACGTTGTTATATTACATTTGAAGTTATAGGAGTATAAAGAAATTTAGGGTTACCTGCAGCGAGTTTTTTCAAATAATCGAAAGCTTAATATTTGCTGTTTATTGTCACTACAATATCATTACCATTTGAAAATTCTACGATAAAACCGCTTAATAAAGATATTGCAAGCAAACACAAAACCAACAATAGCTGGCAACCCTATCATGGCTTTTCACCCAAATTTGGCTTGAATAATGTTTATAATAGGTTCCAGTAATTGTATGAAATTCGTATTGATTTCATGACTGCACTGGAAGTTATAGGGCAAAAAGTTTTATTTTCGTGAGCGAATTTTCACAAAAAGACACAAAAATTACCATAGCTGGCAGCACCAATCGAATTTTTCAACCAAATTTCTATCAAACAGAATCTAAAGTAAGGTTCAGCTACTGTGTCAATTTCATGAAAATCTGGTAACTTATTCACATTTCATAGGGCAAAAAGCAGTTTTTTTTCTTTGTAATTTTTCAAGATGGCACCACTGGAACAGAGTTGCCTACAATTCAAAATCGCTTCTATCAGACCTGGCCCTACTTAAGTCCAATGCATTCTGTAAATTTCAATTCTATCTGATTATTGATTCGTGAGTTCCCGTGAACAGAAGTTTTTGAAGCTAAAAATATAGGTTAACTGAGAAAGGGTTACCGTTCTTGTCCGACATGAAATTTCCAAAGTTTTACTTTGACTGTGTATATTAAGCATAAGATTTGTATACAGATTGGTTTTATTGTAGAAACGGACATTTTTTATGATATTCGATGGTTTGAATGTTTTCACTTCCAAATTTTTATTTTTTCAAATTTAAGACACCAAAATTATCATAGCTGGCAGCTCCAACCGAATTTTTCAACCAAATTTCTACCAAACGTGGTTTGAAGTCAGGTGCACCTACTGTGTGAATTTCGTTAAAATCGAACGATTCAATCAGAATTTATAGGGCTAAAAGCAGTTATCTTTTTTAGTGATTTTTCAAGATGGCACCACTGGCACAGAATCGCCAGGATTTCAAAATCACTTCTATCAGACCTGGTCCTATTTAAGACCAATACATTCTGAAAATTTCAATAAATTCTGCTCATTGGATCGTGAGTTTCCGTGAACAGAAGTTTTTGATGCTAAAAACATAGGTAACTTGGGCAAGGGTTACCAGGCGTGCCCGTTATACCATATCAAATTTTTTTTTTTGTTTATGTAAACAAAGCACAAAATTTACATATGAGTGGCGTTTTTTTTAAGAAACGACATTTTTTCAAGAGAAACGATGATTTGGAGGTTTTCACTTTCAGTGCCTGCCCTAGCTACAGGGTTGCCAGCACGCTCATTAAAACGTACACTAATCTACAACTAAATAAAACAAACATGTCCTAAAAATTTCGTAATCATGGAATAGCTCTGTCAAAAGTTATCGCAATTTAAAAATTTTCAAATTTTCCCGTTCTCTTTTTAGGCACCCAGCGCACACATAGGGTTAAAAAATTCCAAAACATTATCCGATTCACATGTAAAACTTGTTCGAAATTTATGTCGTCAACTTTATTTTTGCAAAAATTATTTGTGTACGGAATAATAGGTATATTAAAAAAATCACTAAAATGGCCGCCGGCGCCAAAGGGTTAAAGATTATTAACTTTTTGTGAGACCTGGCACTATTCTGCATATACACCAATGTGTCCTGAAAATTTCAGCTCAATCGGATGGCGCGTTCCTGAGATTTTTTCACTGAAATTTTTTGATGATATATATATATATATATAGAAATATGAATTTTTGGCCAAAGTGATTTTAATACTAATGTTCTTCTTCGAACATTAGTAAAAAAAATTGTTTGTGGACAGCACAGCCACTTTTCCGTTTTGTGAGCAAAAGGATCATTTGCGCAACAAAAAGTGTTGAATTGAAAATTATCCATTATTTAGGATTCATAATAGGAAATTTGAAGAAAAAGTACTAGTAGGGAGGTCAAAACAATATTCTTTATTTAATTTAACAAAACTAGCATTTCGTATGTCCTCCGGGAGCCCGGATTACAGCTTCAATCATTGGAGGCATGGATTTTATGAAAAACTGGCAGTATTCGGTGGCTATGTCGTCCTCCCAAGCTTTTTTGATGACGTTTTCGAATTCTTCTTTGGTCCTGCGTCTCCGACTCGTCAGTTTTCTTTTAAGTTCCGCCCAACAATTCTCGATTGGGCTCAAATCAGGGCTGTTTCCTGGCCACTTCAGTGTCGAAATTCCCCTTTCTGCGACGAACTCTTTAAACTATTGAAAACCAAAACAATTATTTTAATGTTTGTTTTTTTTTACTGTCGTATTGAACTGTTGTTTCTAAAAAAAACCACAACTTACCTTACGAGCGCGAGGACATGGAGCAGAGTCATCTTGGAAAATCGGGTCGTAAATTACTGGGAAGAGCCTATCCATCGACAGGATCAAATGGTTATCAATCACGCTGATGAAACTGATCGCATTCATTGATCCTTCTAAAAACACCAAATCTCCGGTGCCAAAATAAGAAATGCAACCCCAAACCATGTAACTCGGAGGGAACTTGTTTCGAGGCACAACACAGTCTTTGTGCAGTTCCTCTCCGATTCTGCGACGTACATACTGCAGTCCATCGGATTGGTTCAGGTTGCATTTGGATTTGTCGGAAAAGAGTACTCTTTTCCAGTCATTTTCCGACCAATTACGATGAGAGTTGGCAAAATTCAGCCTCGCTGTTCTCATTTTCACCGTTAAAGATGGTTTTTTTCGGAGTCGTCGAGCTGATAGACCAGCTGCATGTAGCCTTCTTCTCGCAGTTCTGTCACTAATCACTATTCCCGTCGCTTCCTGGAAGTCCATGTTGACTTCCCTAGCGGTTTTTTTCGGTCACTCAGGCTTATGTTCTTGAGATGTCGGTCATCTCTCGCGGTCGTCTTTTTATTCCCTTCGCGTTTTTTTCTAAAATTTTCGCCACAGTCCCGTGGTGACAACCAATTCTACTGGCTATAGCCCTGGTAGAAAGCCCTTCGTTGCTTAACATCACAATACTCACTTTTTTTTTTCACTGGATTGCTGTGGTGCCATGTTTACTCATCAACGGTCAAACTAGAGTGTACGAGTGACCGAAGCAGACTCTGTCACGATACCTGAACAAAAGGGTATGTGATTAGCCCCGCATGGGATTTTCCCAGTAAATTTGGTTTAAAAGGGCCATAAGAATACGATTTTCTAGGTAATCTCGCTTGTGTGTATGCTTCGCATTTTATTTGGCCACCACTGTATATCAGTTTATTTTACATCCCACCTAGATCTGACGAATATGTTTACCTGAACAAACAAGCATTATGCATTCGCAGCAACGCTGGCGGTTAATTCTACACCACAGATTTCAGCACTGCCGCTGGAATACTGCCGGGACCAGAGGCTTTTCGTTTTCATTTTGAGATCTGCACTACGAAGCCTCTCCAGAATGAACAAAGTTTTCTACTATCGTGTGATGCGTTGGCAACAGCGAGTCCACGATATGCTTCAGCGTGTCCGCCTCCATGAGTGAGCCAGGACCCATTTAACCAAGCCCGCAATAGTACCCGGTTCATTTCATCGCTAAATGCTTGTCATATTTACTTTTTTCTCTATAAGCCTTTCTCTAGCTCTTTTTTTCGTCCTTTTGTGCTCTGCAGCAGCTTGTGATGCCACGCCTGTCGACTAGAGTTCTTTGCCTCAGTTCTGCTATTTCTTCGGTCCACTAATAACCCTGTTGCTTCCCAGGAGGTTTTCTCCGACGTGGCATCGAGACGTCGTACGGTCGCTTCATTTCGCCTTTGGTAAAGCTCAACAGTGTCTTGACTCTTGCTTGGTCTGTCGCTAACCTTACTCGACCTGCACTGCCCTCGTCCGCAAAACTACTGTCGAGCGATAAAAAAAGCGTTCTCATAACTAACTTGAAAATATTCTAGTCAAGTATTTTTCGACTGGAGCTTTGTGAGCTTTGGTTTTCCTCTGTTAGCCAGGAGTTGATCGCTTCCAGAGTTCTCTTCCATTACCTTTCAGTCGCTCGTCAGCACTGACAGAGCTTGCGAAACTAGACTCGCCGAACTCCAGTCTGCGATACGTAGGTGTCGATCCCCTATTAAGTACAGTTAAGTTTAATATAGCCACCATCTCCATAATAAATTTTGGCCGTGTATTCTAGGCTAGCATTCCCCACTCCAAAGTTCTTGCGTTGAAGTCACCAGCCACTACCAAAGCACCTGGCAGATCTCGCAAAGTATCGTCCATTCTAACTGGGCCGTTTGGCGAAAAAGAGCAGCTGGCAATCCAAACATATCGATCACCCAACCCCGCTGATCAACTCGTCTGAGAGTTGCATAGCCTGAAGAGTCTGGATACCAACATTTTGATTTCCCTCTCTCGAATCGCTATCGCTATTTCTTCCTCTTCAAGTTTTTTGAACCTCCGCGAGGCTCCCTACCACCGTTTAAATGGCCTAACCAAATCTCACGAGATACTCGCTTTTTGCGAGTTCAATTAGCGTTCCGCCGTCCACCGTCTTCCTTAAGGTACTACTATCCTGTAGAATGGTGAAAATAGTACATTTTTAAATCTTCTTTTTTTCAATGAATTTATTATTTAATCAATTTTAATTTTTTGTATCAAATTAAGAATACATCGAAGTTTACAAAAAAAAATTTTATTTATTTTTTTTCGTTTTCTAAATTTTAATAGATGGCGCTCGAAGTTGGGTAGTTTAAAAAAACATGACTCCATGGCGGACAGTTAATCTCCGAAACGGCTAGTCTGAAACAAAAAAATCAAAATGCATGCTAAAAAGGAAGGTATTTCACAAGACAATTTACCACATTTAGTAAAAAATCGGTAATAAATATAAAATGGCGGACTTTTGAAAAAAAAAGTTAAAAAAAGTGACTTTTTTTCAGCTTATTTGTTCTATAAAATTTTTTTTTATGTATTTTTCTCCAATTTTCTGGTAAATTGTCTTGCAGCGGACTCTAACAAACAAAACAAGCCCAGGTTTATGTAAATCGGTTCAGCCAATCCCGAGATTAACTGTCGGCCATTTAAAAAAATGTTGTTTTGAGAAAAACGCGTTTAAAGTTTTTTTATACTATAATAATCTGAATATTATAAAAAAAAATTTGTTTAACGCTTACAAATAATCAATCAGCAATTCCTGGACCATACAAAAGTATTCCAGAGTCTATAAATTCCTGCTCTTCTTCCTGCTGCAGTTTTTTTCTTTGCAAGCGGGCTTCCTTGCTCGCTGCAGTAGCCGCTTTCTCCGCCATTTGGATCCTTTCTTCATCTTTTTCATATTTGTTTTAGTTTCTTCATGTTTGTTTTAGTAAATTTCACATGGTTGTTGCACTCTTTACATTTTAACATACTGGCCAACGTAGAAAAAAACGAGGGAAAAGGACAAAATACAATAAGAAAAACCATCTTCGAGTTTAATATCAAAATCACTTGTCGACAATTTATTCGCAGAGGCACTCACAAACGATGTATTTTGTTCATCCGTGTGTTGATTGCCTTGAAATTGTCGAGTTGTTCTTGCCTGTTTTGCTACATTTTTTATACGAACTCATTTTTACATAAATCGTAACGCACGTGGGCAAAGAGAAATAGAACTGAAATACAATTTACATCCATGAATACATGTATACTTGTATATATATATATACACACACACACACACACATATATATATATATATATATATATATATATATATATATATATATATATATATATATATATATATATATATATATATATATATATAAATATATATATATATATATATATATATATATATAAATATATATATATATATATATATATATATATATATATATATACATACATATATACATATATGTATATATATACATATATATATGAATGATATTTGATCAAAGAAGGTAAACATCTGTCGAAGAGCGCCAACGTCTATGAGCACCTGCGATCAGTCCAAAAGGCGCGCGCACTAAAACTGCTATAACTTCCGCGTTTTTTCGAATTTCTTCTTAAAAATTTAGAAGGTCATTCTTGAAGGTGTAGAGAATCGGAAAATGTAAAAAAAATAAAATCGATTTTTCCAAAATTCTACAGGATAGTAGTACCTTAATTGACGAAACCGTGCCCCTACTTGGCTAAGGCTTACGCCTGCGCGGGTCTGCTCAAGGACCTCTGGGTAAGTTTTCCCGGTATCGAGTTTTATCATCACTACTTCCTTCTTGCCCGTAGATGCCTGCGTTCTTTTCGCCTGCGCTTATCTGTTTCGGACTGCAGGTTTAACGGTACTTTTTCAGGTAAGCTAAATATTGCCGTTACTCTTTCCAGACCTTTTAGCCATAGTCACTTGCGGATCTGATCAGTGGCTCATGTCTCGGCACGCGATATAGCCGTAATTCCGCTATTCGGGCTATTCGGCCCGTTTTTTTTTGCCTCAGCCTTTGTGACACGTGAAGTTTCAGTCGACTCTTTGCTTTCACGCTCTTTAGGCAATTCCCACTTTCGGCTTATATCAAGCTCGACCTTTTTCCCAATTTGTCCGAGAGATCTCAATCACTTCGGGAGCCACTTGAAGTTACAGAAGACCACTTTTTCATATGTCGTGACAGGTTCTTGTAAGCCTGAGATGGTATGATCATGGCCTTGACCTAAAGCCAACCTCTTCTTGCATTCTTTTTTCTGATTTCTTCTATGCTCCTTATGCTCTTATCCTGAGACTCTCCGAAGTTTTTCTAGAGTGCCCTGACTTCTCCTTAGTGCCCAGGTTTTTTTTTCCTGTGACTCTCAGAAATTATTCTAGAACTCTTTGATTTTTTCTATGCTCATTAATTTACCTGAGACTCTTTCTGGTTTTTTTTATAGTCCTCTGATTTCTTCTAAGCTCCAAAATATATTTTTGAGAATCTCTAAAGTTTTTCTAGAGCCCTTTAATTTTTTCTACGCTCCCATTATTTTTCGTCAGACTCTCAGAGGTTTTTTCTAGAGTCCTCTGATTTTTCCTAAGCCTCCAGAGTTTTTCTTCTTAGACTCTCAAGAGCTTTTCCAGAGCCCTTTGATCCTTTCTATGCTCCCACGAATTTTCGTGAGACTCTCAGAGGTTTTTCTTCTAAGCTCACAGGATTTTTTCTGAGTCCCTCAGAAGTTTTCCTCTTTGAGGAAGTACGTACCATAACGCTTGGAGAAGTGCCTACTATCACGCCGTAACTTCGTATATTCTTTTGGAATTTCTCCTTCCACTTTTTCAGTGCTAGTCTCGCTTGTCATCACTAAAGGGTTTTGGGAGTCAGACAATTGAAGCAGCCTCGGGATTACAATCAGGAAAACAACTCAACTTAACCTATCCCGCCAACTCAATGGCGAAAGCTTCCAACGTACTCTGAGGTTTGCCAAGGTTTGAAAGAGGTGGAGGTGGTATTATATTAGCCTGGAACCATTTGAACTCGAATATTACTCCGGTGGTACTTGGTCCAGAATGTCGTATCGTATGTCCAAATCTTTGTCGCGTCGCATCAATGACGATAAGGAAACAGGACGGGTAAGAAGAAGGGACGGAGGAAGCGAAAGAGAAGTCAACGGATAAGACGGCTGTAAGAAACCGTAGCTGGCGCTCCTAGACGTAGGATCTATGTATTACCGTAGCAACCAGATAATGCTGGATACATTATCTGCGAGTCTAGACGTGCTATATTGTTTTATTTTTATGTTATATATATATATATATATATATATATATATATATATATATATATATATATATATATATATATATATATATATATATATATATATATATATATATATATATATATATATATATATATATATATATATATATATATATATATATATATATATATATATATATATATATATATATATATATATATATATATATATATTTATATATATGTATATATATATATATATATATATATATATATATATATATATATATATATATATATATATATATATATATATTTTTTTTTTTTTTTTTCAATTAACGATACTAATTTAATACACTAAAAAAATGTTACATAGCCAATTAAAAAATACGTCAAATCCCAAGCATCTGACAGTGAATATCTAAAAGTTCATCCTTTGAATTATTCATCAGAGATACAAACATACAAATTCTTATCATCATATTCCGCCACACTTAGTTATTTTGAATTTTGTCACGTGATTTTACCGCGACACGTTGCTAAGTTCATTACATAAATTAATAAAGCTACCTTTTACAGAAGCAGGATGGATTCTCTCTCCCATCAGACTAAACGTAAAAGTTACCAAGCCGCCATGAAGGTAGACTTATTTCTTGTGTGTGTGTGTGTGTTTGTGGGGAACAGAAAACTAATTAAGAAAGATGAAGACAGTTAGATCGTTTTCGTCACTGCCGGTAATAAATCATTGCATTGTTTGCGCTGAAATGATGTGTGGGCACTTTAATTTCGTTGACTTGTTATTTTTCTTCTGTTCCTCTCAATCAAAACCATAAGCCATACGACGATGAACTACTAAGAATTTCACTCAGATTTTCGGTGACGTGACAGAAATACCGGAGAGGATGAGATCAACTTGATGCCGAGGCAGGACTGTGTTGTAGGAGCAAGAGACATAGCGGCGGTTTTTTTTACCATCCAGCTGTCGTCGGGTAAAGTGTAAAGAGGAGTGGGTGTAATCTAATAAAATTTCTTTGGCTAGGCAGCGTATTAAGAGCAATATTCGTCTCCTTAGTTGGATCGTTGTGAAAGGGGCGGCATAAGGAATAATACGCAAGTATATATCCTAAAATAAATCATAAGCAACCGGCTCAGAAATGATTTTGACGACTTATACGTATTTAAATACGTATCTACAATGCTTGCGTTAAGTCCTCCGCGAACGAGATTGAATTATTCAAGATAAGCTAAAACATAAATAGAATCGCTGCTATCACAATGCGAAAATTGTTAATCACAAAAATGTATGCTATTTTCGTAGAACAGAGGACCTGACATCGCAATCGACATAAGCCCTTGGTCACAAATAAATATATTCTATGCCAACTTTCTGTTTGCAAGCGCACTAATTAGATTCTTTTGAAAAATATATAGAGTTATGCAATGCCGACCTTACATGTTTCAAGCGGCATTAACCGGGAGCAAATCCAAATAACTAAAAAGGATATCGTTGGCACATTCACGTGTCTTTGTCATATCATCGTCACATTTCCAGTCGAATTCGAAACTGAATCCGTTCATGTTTGCGCTAGGTTTCTCATGTGTTTCAACCACTACGAAATATTGAAGCTATCGATTGATATAATGTCGTTCATAGATAAAATGGACTTAATTAACTCGAGAAGATTTCACTTTGATATCTGTCATCACGATGCAATATTTCAAATATAATTTGCCGTTTTGTGACATAACTGTCATATATACTTATATATAAATATTTTATTTTATTCATTGACCAAAACAAGGTACAAAATCACATATTTTAAAAAAAAAAGGACATCAAATAAAAATAAAAATGGAAAAGTAAAGTAAAGTAAAGGAAAAAGTAAAAACAAACAAGTTAAATAAGTAAAAAACAAACAAATTCAAGAAAAAAGAGTAACAAATAAATTAATAAATAGCAATCAATAAATAAACATTGACATAAAAGCTATAGCTTAAGGTTAAGGGTACGGATGGCATGGAAAAGAGAGGACTTGAAGGATGATTTGGAAATCGTAGGGGAATATAAATTGCTTATTCTGTTGAATACTCTGCAGCATCTATTTACTGGCTCATTAGCTCCATATGTGGTCGAATGAGAATATTCTTTTAGGAAACGATTGGACCTGGTGTTCCTCACAGGGATATTTATCAAAATTTTATTATTCAGGAATTCTACATTAATAGCGCCTCTAATGACGTCGAATGTGAAACAGGCCGATATCATCATTCTTCTGGAGGCTAGTGTGGATATGTTTAAATGACCCAGTCGAAACTCATAAGGGGGTAGGCTATTAAAATCATAAGGGTTGTATAGCTCTCGCAAGGCGAAAAGTAAAAATTGCTTTTGTATTGACTCGAGTCTGTCACTGTGGATTTCAAAAGCAGGATTCCAGCTAATACAAGCGTATTCGAGAATAGGACGTACGAGTGAAGTGTATAAAGATCTTGTGACCCACAGACTACGAAATTCTTTGGCTCGTCTTTTGATGAAGCCAAGTTGTTTGTTTGCACGAGAAAGTATTTTATCGTAGTGTAAAGTGAAGCGGAGTTTTTCATCTAAGATAACACCGAGGTCAACAATGTTATCAACTCGAGTTAGCACATTATTACCGAGGAAGTACGTATTGTGTGTGACCGTGCATTTTCTAGAAAAACTAATAACCTGGCATTTATTAATGTTGAGAGAGAGCTTGTTTACATTGCACCAATGATCGAGGGAATCAAGTTTGGATTGGAGAAAGAGGGCATCCGATTTTGATTCAATGGTCAGATAAAGTTTGAGGTCGTCTGCATACAGTAAATGCGGTATGCCTGCTAGGACGTCAGATAGATCGGAAATAAATATATTGAAGAGAAGTGGACCAAGATGGCTACCTTGGGGTACACCAGAGGTAGCACTAACGTTTTTCGATAAAAATCCTTGAAATTTTACACATTGTGTTCGATCGCAAAGGTAGGAAGTCAGCCAGCTGAGTAGAGACCCGGTAATACCGAATTTCTGTAGCTTAAGAATTAAGGTAGAATGGTCAACTCTGTCAAATGCCTTACTGAAGTCTGTGTAGACTGCGTCAATTTGGTAACCTTTTTCCATTTTGCATAGGACGTCTGAGATTAGGATTGTCAAGTTCGTGGTAGTTGAGCGACCTTTTCTAAAGCCATGTTGTTGCTCGTTCAGACGGGAATCAACTAGCGGAGACAATTTGTCGTATACTATCTTTTCGAAAAGTTTCGGAATCGAAGACAAAATGGCAATGCCCCTATAGTTTTCAATACAGCGTCGATCACCATTCTTGAATATGGGTGTGACATGAGAAAGCTTCCAACTGGATGGAAAAACTCCTGACGAGAGTGATCTATTAAAAAAAATGTGGAGAGGAGTTATAAGCTGCTCTACACACTTGCATAAAAAGATCGGAGGAAGAAGATCGGGCCCAGGACCTTTGTTGCAGTTGAGTTCCAAAATAGTTTTACGTATTTCATCGCGGGAGATTTCTAAATGGTTGACAAAAGCCGTTGGAGTTGAATCAGAGGAAGAAAGGTGTGAGTTTGTTAGGTCTGGTGCACTAAAAACTTTTTGGAAACTATCTGCGAATAGGTCACATATCTCTTTAGGAGAAGAAGACGTTGTATTATTATATACTTATATATACATATATATACATATATATACATATATATACATATATACATAAATATATACCTATATATATATATATATATATATATATATATATATATATATATATTAATATTTATGTATATATATATATATATATATATATATATATATATATATATATATATATATATATATTAATATTTATGTATATATATATATATATATATATATATATATATATATATATATATATTAATATTTATGTATATATCTATATATATATATATATATATATATATATATATATATATATATATATATATATATATATATATATATATATATATTAATATTTATGTATATATATATATATATATATATATATATATATATATATATATATATATATATATATATATATATATATATTAATATTTATGTATATATATATATATATATATATATATATATATATATATATATATATATATATATATATATTAATATTTATGTATATATATATATATATATATATATATATATATATACATATATATACATATATATATCATTTCCAGCTTTATTCAATCATTCTTATATGGTGCAGCCTCCCCTGATGTAAGTACTTCCCATTAGCGACCATTGTTTTCGGTTCCCGGCTACGCGGGACCCGGTTATGCCTGCTTGTTTTCTGATGTCACATAGTCCCATCTTTGCATGGGGCGTTTCTTTGGTCTCTTGACGCCCCTCTAGTACCACTGCGTAATATTTTTGTTGACCACCTGTTAGTCTATTCTCCTCGCCAGGTGTCCTGCCCACTGCGATTTTAGGGACTTAATTCTTTCTAAGATATCTGTGGCTGTTGTCTTTCGCCTTACTCATTCATTGGTCTTTTTGTCTCTCCTGGCTAATATGCACCTCTCCATCGCTCTTTGAATGACCTGGAGCTTCTGTGTGATCGCCGTTATTAGTGTCCATGCTTGGCAATCGTAGGTCATGGCCGGCAGCAGGCATTGTTTCAGGACTCTAATTTTCAGGTATACTGGAATTTTTGACTTGAAAATGGTTGAGTTTCTGCCGAATATCGTCCAAGCCATTTCGGTTTGTTTCCGGAAAGAGTGATCCTGACTTATGTATCAGTTGACCTAAGTATATGTATTGATCCACTTCTTCCAGAATCGTGCCGTCCCCTGTTATGTCCTTTCTGTCTGTCCACGAGTTATTCATGACATTTGTCTTGGTGAGGTTCATTCCCAGCCCTATTTCGCTGTTGGCCGTATTTAGCCCATCAATTAAGCTCTGGTATTCATTGGAATTCTTAGCGATAATTACTATACCGTCTGCGAACCTGAGGTGGTTTAGTTGCTCGCCGTCGATTTTTATTCCCTTCCGTTGCCAGTCTAGATTTCAGAAGACTCCCTCCAGAGTTGCTATGAAAAGCTTCGGCGATATTCCGTCCCCTTGTCGTACTCCTCTGGGGGTGGGAAACTCCGGGGTGTTTTCATATATTTTCACTTTTGCCTTCGCTTCTCTATATAGATTGGCCAGTGTTTCTACGTAGGGGCTGCTGATTCCTTGCTCGACCAGAACTTTTATTATCACTTCTGGATATATCGAGTCGAAAGCCTTCTCGAAGTCAACAAAGGCTGGTGTTAGTGGCAGTTGGTACTCGTTTGTTTGGCTTATGGACTCCCTAAATGTGTGGACGTGGTCGATAGTGCTGAATCCTGTTCTGAACCCAGCTTGCTCGTTTGCCTGCTCTGTTTCCAGTGCATTCTGAATTCTGTTGTTTATGACTTTTGTGAACATCTTATAAATTACAGGTAGCAGGCTTACGAGCCTGTAGTTTCTGATATCCTCCTTACATCCCTACTTGTGAATTACAACTATATTTACACTGTTCAATAGCTTGGGTTTGTGCCAGTTTGTGAATATATTTACCAGCACTTGCCATTCTTTGACTCCAGCACATTTACGTAGCTCTGCTGTTATTCCATCATTCCCGGCTGCCTTGCCGTTCTTCATTGCCCTAAGTGCATTTTCCACTTCTTCCACTAGAACTGTGGGGGCCTCTTTTTCATCCTCTGTTTCCGGCAGTGTTGTACTTCTATTCGCGGTAACTGGGGCTCTGTACAGGTGTCTGTAGAAGTTGGCTATCAGCTCAATGATTTTGTCTCTGTTTGTGACTCTGATGTTGTTCTCTTTCAGTGCGATCACTTGTTTTCTGCCAATTATTAGTACCCGCTTGGTGTTTCTAAGGCTGTTCCTTTTTTCTATGGCAGTTTCGACCAGAATCTCATTATAGCTCCGGATTTCTTCTACCATTTTCTTCCGAATTGTTTTACACAGTTCAGCATATTCTATGCGCTGCATGGTACTTTTCTTCTCTCGAGTAGCGCTTTGGTTTCCATGGAGAGCTTCCTACGCTGTTAACGTTTGCTTCCGGCGCCTCGGTATTGACTCGGCTGTTTCAAAATTTTACTGTATTCTTCTTGAATTGGTCTTGCCATATAATTCTGTTTTCTGTTCTCATAGCCTCCGCTATCGTCCTTTTTTCCGTCCGCTTTTGAAATTTTAGAATTCTCCATTCGGCGAAAGTTATGCCGTTCTTCTCCCGTTTACGTTCCTCTGCCAAGAAAGAAATAAGATTAGCATTGCTCAACTACTCTTTGTCTGTTGAATCTTCTTTGAATACGAATAACCCTGAAAGTTTCTGAGCTTCTGTCCGCTCCTTAAAAGCCTTTCTCTTTTAGTGACTCCCTAGTTAAAAATGCCTTAACTGCTGCCAACCCTCTTGACATTTGCAATCTCTTTGCAATGTTTTTTCCTCTGTTTATACCATTCCATTGTCTCCTGCTTTCGATTCCTTTTCTTTTAAATTCCCTGCTTGTCTCTCCTCAGTAGTGACCAACCTCGTTGAGGCTTATTTTGCTTTTGTCCTCACTTGACTCTAACTGTTCCCATAATCCGGATGGTGTTCCCAATGTTTTCGCAAAAAGAATTGCGTCTTCCCTTTGTGTCCCTTTGGTCATCTTATTCAATGCCAGTCTGGTAAATTTTCGTCCTCCTGGAAGCTCTCTAAAATTTTCTCATCTTCAAACCAGGTGAACACAACCTTGCTTCCAACTGTCGTCTTATCTACATTCTTCTTTGCCTTTCGAAAATTTCGGAACGCCTCGTTTCCAATCGTATCTATGATAGCCTCAACTGTGTCTTTATAGCGCAACAACATAGCTTTGTTAGAGGTCGGTGCACCTCTACGAACCTTATTCAGTTTACTCAGGTAATCGCTTCTGCAATTGACAGCAACAATCAAGTTGATGCCATTTATACTGATTTTGCCAAAGCTTTTGACACTGTTAATTATACGCTGCTTCTTGCCAAACTAAAGCATTATGGCATCCATGAACCTTTGCTTTCCTAGATCTCCTCTTGTGTTTGGTTCCTTCTCACTCGTTGGCTTGTCGTCTTCGCATTTCTCCGCTTCTTCTGGTGTACTTCAAGGCTCCATCTCAGGACCACTTTTGTTCAATTTGTTTAGCAATGATCTTCCCAGTGTTTTTGCATCTTCGTGTCTTCTAAATGCAGATGATTTAACAATGTCAAACATTCAACTGTTCAAACGTCACAACAATTTGACAGAAATGTCATGGCAAAACAACAAAAAAAATTATCAGAAAATAAATGTGACTCTACTGGAAAATCATTAGAGTTGAATTTAGCAAGATTAAGCAATTCAAGCTAGTTGAATACAATCATAATAACTCCAATCCTTTTATGCAAGCATGAAAAAAGGATCAATGCAAGTGAATTTTCAAACAAACCTTACATATATCCAACGTTTCGAAATGGTATACCTTCGGAATTTGTTCGTAGATTCTTAATTCAAAGATGTCAGGAAAGTTACAAAAGCTCATCATGTGCTTCGGAAATTTCGAAAATTCGAAATTTCAATGGTATTTACCTTTATTGTCATTCAAAAGAGAATGTCCCGAAAGAATTTGAAGTATTTATTCAAGGACAAAAGATCCAAAACAATATACCTGAGCCGAAAACTATTTTGTTTTTCGTGTTTTCGAAAAGTTTCCTTTTGATTCGATTAATTTTATTTAGGGGATTAGTATTTCGGATTTTTTCTCTCGGAATTCCAACTGTTAGGATAGTCTAAATTTAATGCAATCAAAAAGGATTTGTGATGCGTACACAACAACTAATAGTATGACAAATTAGGCAGGATTGATATGAAATGAATGAAAATTCAAAGTAATTTCATTCCATTTCAAACTGACAATGTCATCCGGTTCAAATAAAATCTGACTAAAAGTATCTTGTATCTCGTCCCCAATATTCGTCCACTAACGAGTCGAAAGCCAAAGCAAATACCCAAAGGGATTTGTCTTTTGTTTTCCGATTGAATTTTCAATAGATTTTCAAATAAATGTTCGTATTGAAATACGTACAATTTCCTGTTTTGGTATTCCGATGTCGAAATAAAATAATACTTATTCATATGACCATTCTGGCGAAGGAAGACGCTAACAGCACGTAGAACAACAAAGTGTGTGTCCTTTTTTCGATATATGCCAATGAGACGTGTTTTCGAATGAGTTTCGCCTAGCAAGGATTTCATCTATGGAATGAAGTGAAACGAAGGAAAAACAAACGTTGAAAGGAGAGTATGAGTACTGTTGTGGTTATTCCATTCTCAGTTGAGAAGACTTGGTGCAAGGGTTTCCTAGATTACCACATTTTGTTGTCGTATAGTTTTCCTTATGACGTGCTCACGTTGGTGGAATAGTTCGTTGTTAAGTGGTGTGCTCTTGTGAAGCTGACAAGTCAGTCAAAGAGAAAAACGTCGAGACAAAGCCAACAGGTAATGAATCGATGGAATGCAATGTCCAGGTGAGTCATTCCTTAGTCAGTGCAAGCAAAAAAAAAAGACAACATAGGAAATGTTTTGTCCTCAGACGTACTGAGGATGGTATGGTCTACTATAGGTATGGTGTACTGAGGAACATCCCCATAAGTTTTGATATAGAAGATAACTTTAGCAACAAAACTAAGAATATTTCCATTAAATCTGTTGACCCGACCACATTTAAACCTTTCCGTACGGTCCAATGCATTTTTGAAGGAGAAAATTTCCCAGACTTTCTAAAAGTCGATTATGTTAGAATTCTAGTTGATTACTACATCTCCAAATCCGGGCAATGATGAAACTGTGACAGACTAAGCCACATTGCTAAGTTTAGCAAAAGCCATGAAAAGGAGTGTCTAAAATACGGAGTAACAACCTGCGCAGGTATTTGTAGGAAAACAGTCTGCATTTTGTTTAATTCCCCTGATCATTCTTCAACCAACAGAATCTGCCCTGGTCTGGAAAGGTGAGGAATAAGTCTTGGAAGTGGCAGCTATCAAGAATTTTACTAACTTTGAAGCGAGGAATATCGTTGAGAACTCAAATGGTTTTCACCTCTTGAATCAAGAAGACCCTAGTTCTCTCCCATTCCTTCTTGACAATAGCTCATTCTCAACACGAAATGCCCAAAAAGATATAAACTCTACGCTAACGCAGAAAAAATTCTCCGATATTTGAAAAATAAACTAAGCAGAAGCCTACACTATTCCTGTGTGAAGAAGAGTTAAAGAGAAAAATGAAGAGTTTTATAGAGAAATTAACAAAATCATTATCCTAGCCTCAGATACCAAAAAGTTCATAATTGGTGGTGACCTCAACGCCACGAACAGGTGTTGGAACTCAAAATAAAATAAGCTTCTACAACTTCTTCACCACCACAACACTGGTAGCGAAACCCTCACTACTGGGTCCAGAATGGGGAGAAGGTTCTCTTCCATCCCAGATGTCACTTTTGGTAATTTTATGCCCAAGAAAATCAGGTGCAGCACAAGTTTAAACCATATAAGCAGTAGTGGATACAGACCCATCACCATCACCTTTAGAACAAAAAACTGCTCAATAGCCAATAAGAACCTAGTTTACTTGATATCGAAACAAAACTTTACAGGAAACTGGCTCTCCATATCCATGGATCTCGATCTCATGAAAATAATTACGCAAAACCAAGTAACTACCACACACCTCAAACACTCAAACAAAAGTTGATGCAATTAGGGACCTTAAACTGCTGTGGAACGCTAAAAAAAGCCTTCCTCAAGCTGTGCAAGGCGTCGAGACGTATTATCGACTTTTATAGACTCTGGAGTGCCCAAAAGGAGTGAGAGGATAACGTTAAAGATACCAAAAGAAATAACTGGGTGAATAACGTAACAGAGATCGGTCTCAAAGGAAATATAAAGGAGTTTTGGAATCTCGTTAGAAATCTGGAAAAAAAGTGTGCCTTACCGCACCCCATCCGTTTGAGATCCAAGAAATAACCTAGAATGTCTACGAATGATCGAAAATAAACTTAAATATAAACTCTCCTTGCTCACAAAGGTTTGATTTAGTTCCCAAGCCCACTCAAAAAAAAAAAAAAATTCTGGCCCTGCAAGAACTGGCTTTCGATTCTGTGAACCATGATATTCTTCTGTCTTAGGTAGCAGGATTTGGTCTCTCTGGTGTCCTTTTTTCTTGGTTCTCTTCTTACGTTTGTGATCGCTCTTGTGCTATTACTGTTAACTCTTGCTCTTCGACACCTTTTTTCTCTACCTCAGGAGTTCCACAAGGATCCATTCTTGGTCCTTTATTGTTCCTTTTGTTTATTAACGATCTTCCTTCTCTCTTTAACTCACCCTGCTTTTTGTACGCTGATGATCTTAAAATTTTCAAAGTGATTGAATCCGCTAGGGACTTTTCCATATTGCAAAACGATTTGGATGCTTTGACTACCTGGTGCGCAGCGTATTCCCTCACTTTGAATGTTGTGAAGTGTCGTCCAATTTCTTTCATCCATAAAGCATCCCCGTTGCACTTCTCCTACTCTGTCCTTGGTTCCCCTCTGAATGCTGTTGCTAGTTTCAAACACCTTGGCGTGATTTTTGATTCCAAGCTGAAGTTCGACCTGTATATTTTACACATCACTGCCAAGGCTTCTCGTTTTTCCGGCTTCATCATCAGATCGTCTAAATCTAATCTCTTAATCTAATCCAATCTTTCCATTTCTCTATATCTGTTTATTTTTCCTTCGTTCGTAGTGTTCTTGAATACTGTTACCAAATTTGGTGTCCACATTACGGGTACTTGATCGATGCGGTTGGATACGCCGATTCACCCTTTCCTTCTATAAGTACAGTATTCTGTATTGTGATATCAGTATGCGCCTCTCCATCCTTTAAATTCCTTCCCTTGTGTCACGTAGAGGGTTCCTCGACGAGTGCCTCCTTTGTTAACTTTTTAACGGCTGTTTATTGGTTGACCCCAGCATTCACCTTTCTGTTAGAGAATCGGGCCGTATTTTGTCTTTAATTTTCTTTAATTTTTCAACTTTAATGTTAAATTTGCCCGTACCGACACCGCTCGTTTTGCGTTTGCGTCGTCAGTATAATTGCCTTAACCTTGGTCCTCTGCCTCGAACGTTAATTGTGCTCAAAAAATACTTTAAAAAATAACGTTCTGTCATATTCTCGAAAGCATATCCTAATTTAGTCAGTTGTTTGTTTCTTTTTTCGGTCGATTTAGCTTTTGATTCCATTTTGTATTACTTTTGCATTGTGAGTTTACTAATTTCATTTTTCTTTTATTTTCATTTTCATGTTATTGTGTTTTTTATGTATATATTTTTATTTTTTCTTCTTGTCTAATCTATAATTGGATTTTTCTGTAGATTTGGACAACCAATAAATAAATAAATAAACAGGGATACCCTGAACCCTGGTCCTAACATAATAACCAACGACAGGCTAAACACAATGAACTCTATTAGCGCCATTGTACTTTTAAATGCTTTAAATCAAGTAGTCAACCCAGACTCCATTCCAGTTGAAGTTCTAAAAATCGGAATCTCCTCGATTCTTAAACCAGGAAAGAAAACCCCCAAAGAACTGTCAAGCTATAGACCGATTTCGCTGTTAAATGTATTGGTTAAAGCTATGATCAGAATTATTAAAGACAAACTGATTGTCAAGTGTAAAGTTCTTGAGAAACTCCCCTCCAAGTCGCACGCTTACAATAAAAACAAGTCGATTAGCACATGTCTAAACATGTTGGACCACTAGATATGCCAAACGAAAAAAACTCATCAGTGGTTCGTGTTCCTTACAAACATATCAAATGCATACGAAAGTTTAGTCTCTTCATTACTAAATTCATGTTTCGATCATTTCAACATTCTCCCTGAGTACAGCTATTGCATCCTGTCCTTCCTTAATTTCAGAAGCTTGAAATTAGACTCAGAAAATGTTCAAATCAGTAATGGTATCCCCCAAGGGGACATCCTGAGTCCATTATTCTTATGGGAACATAGATAATACACAATCCACAATTACACATCCACAATCTACAATTACACATCCACAATCTACAATTACACATCCGCAATCTACAATTACACATCCACAATACACAATTACACATCAACAATCCACAAACATTTTACACTCAACAACAATCACATAAAAACTAAATACACAAGTAGGTTAAGTTTTGTAAAGAAAAAATATTATTTTTGATTGTCATTTTATATATTTGTGTCAAAACGTGTTTGTTATATTATATGGAAGACTTTTAAGTCTTCCAAACTCTTTAACATGTACACCACCAACACAAAAAAAAAACGATGTCAATATTATCCAATAATCAGACGGCTTCATTATTATGGCGGCTGACAAAAAACACACAAGTCTGCTTCAAACTCCTTTAGCAAAGCGTCTCCAGACTTACGCAGATTGCCAAAGACCTCTAACTACCTTCCTAATCCGGATAAATGTAAAGGAGTTCTGCTGAATAAAAATCGATCCGTCAGTCCAAAGATTAAACTAGATAACAGAGACATCCAGTGGACTACCGATATCAAATTCCTAGAGAGAACCATCATGTATAACTGTTCAGATAAGGATTTCCTAGGCACAAAAGTCAACGCTATCGAACCGGAAATAAATGCCATAAGAAGAGTTAAAGGAATCAAAAGTAGCCTCCAACCAGATAAATGCCAAATCCTCTACAAATCTTTCGTAAGAGCGAAAATTGAAAGGCACCTCTCAATCTATACTTATTCTCCTAACTACGGTTTTGAGAGATTTGACGCAGAAAAAGCTAAAATAAAAAAAAAATTTCTCGGAGTTCCCCATTAAAACGCCAAACATCATTGCCTTTTATATGACAAATGAACTTTCCACAATCTATGAGGCACAGTTAATGCTTGTGAAAGAACTCACGAAAATCAAGATGACTGTCAATAATCTTTTCCATAACTTGACTAGACTTGATTGCAACTCTAGTTGCTGAGTCATCTACAGACGGCTTAAAAACATCTTCAACAGAGTTCAACCCCTAAATAACCCACCACCTCCTATAGCCCTCGTACTCACCCCAAAAATAAAAGCCAGGTTTAACGATGTGGCGAAAATTGTAAGCCCGAAATCTGCTTGTGGAATACAACAAGATAATAAATGAGGCCGGTAATCTAAATAATCCGGCACATTACTCTAGCCGATGGTGCAAAGTCCTGCATGGGAGTGGGCTGTGCCTTCCAAGTATTATACTGTGTCTCCTCGGAAATCTTCGCCCTCTGCCCTTATACTTCAATGATAAATGCCGAACCTACCGCTATTTTCCTTGTGATATAAGCTGCAATAAATGAAAGGAAATACAATGTCTTGGTACTGACAGACTCCAATAAAGCCTGTATAGAACTAGCCAACAACCCCCTGAATGAATCCATCCCAAACGAAATTTACAGTGTGTGTGTGTGTGTAAGCTAGCGCCCCAGATTAAGGTAAAAATCATATAGATCCCAGGTCATAAAAACCTGAAAGACATGGACCGAGTCGACATTGATGCGAAGAATGAAACGTTTGTGGGCCCCGATTTTATGTCATTCTACGAGCCCGACCAGGCGATTCATGATATTTTGGCCCTCAGATCATAAATGACTGGCAGAGTCATTACAGAAGTGAGGCTGCAAAATTTAAACAATGCACATAATCCCCAGCTTGCCTAAACTTTAGGGACCAAGTTTGGGACCAATTTTAGCAGTAACACCACGAAGCAAATCAATAGACTTTTCGTCAACAAATGCTTCAAATGGATGTAGACTTTTGAGCATCAGGGTGATAGACGACCCTAGATGCCTATTTGGCAACGAAACGGACGATATAGATCATCGGATTTTCCACTGCCCTGAATTCACAAACACTAGAAATGACTACCAGCTTTTCCAACCCAATCACGAGTCTAGAACGCTATCTTTCTTTATGGTATTTCTTAGGAAAAACTGTATCTTAATAGTCGGATTTATCATTTAGTTATATTTTAATTTATCTGTCCTCTCCAATTTAACTATATGCTGGACAGGAGATTTTTGGATATAATTAAAAATTAATTGTCGAATTTCTAATAGCGGCTAGGCGGATCAAAATTCAGATTACATTCATTTAGTGCTATGACAATAAAATTTAAAATAAAGAAGAAAAAAAACGTAATTATGTCAACATTTTTAGATCCATGTAGCCTAGTGAGTAGAGACGAAGGATCATGCGCCGAGCTAACCTGATGATAAGATTGTGTTTTTTTTTTTTTTTTTTTGTATTACGTCGTAGATTTTCATTGCTTTGAATATATAGTTTAGGTGCATATTTGGAAAATGAAAAGAATATTTACCAAAAACTATGGGGGTTTCTATGTCCGCTTCTAGGTTTTCCAGCATTATTGAGATGTCTGAAGAGCTCTTTTCTGAACTGAACGATTAGTTCAAGGACGATTCCGCTTCTGAAGACAAGGTTTGAAGCCTTCTTTGCTCCTTATTTGTTTTTACGAATTTTAGGACTTTAATTTATCAAGTAGCTCATCATTTTCGAAATTTATTTGTTCGCCTGGCGTCAGTTTGAAAGAACATAAAGATTAGATTGAAGCAGGGTGCAATCTTCAAGAAATAGTATTTCCGTAGATAATTCAAGATCGTTGGCAAAGAAGAGATATTCACAAGAACGGGGAGCGGAGGAAGATCGTTGACATAAACCAGGAAGAGCAAAGGGCCTAGTATCGAGCCTTGGGAACTCCGCAACTTTTTAAATATGATGAAGTTAAATGCGACACAACAGCATGATCTGTCAAACTACAATTTACGAGCTCCTCATTCCAACACTGGATATATTTTTGTTTAATTGATATTGACGTGTCTATTTTCTGTTCGTTTGAAAACTTCTGACCTTCAACGTATCGTCCGCACAATTTCTCTGATTCAGAACGACAAAAGGAAGCTAAATGAGTTCACATCCATTTCGTGCAACATACCTTTCTTGCAATATTAATTACCATCACAACAAGTGCCATTTGGTTTTTTTTTTCTTCCTTCACTTGAAGCTAATTTCCATTATTCATAAGACTTTCTCTCTATGTCGACTTCGGTATGCACACTGAGCTTTTAGGTGGATTCTGGACGGAAAGCTTGATGATTATCATTTCGAGGAAATTGCATTTCGAAGTTGTTTAAGAGATTTCTTTTCGAAAATAACTTTTATCATTGCAGCAATAGTTGAGTCATCCATAAATAATTTCTGACATTCAGCATTCCCTGCTTAACCTAATCCTTTTCGAATTGACCTTAATTAAATAACAGCATCAGTGCAGCATACCAGCAGTTCAAGTCGAATTGTGTTGCGTTCGTTCTGTGCAGCCATGGAAATGGAATCAGATCAATTTCGTTGTCCTGCACAACCAACCGACCTGTCACCGAATATTATGAAAATGCACATTTTCTGCGAAACGTATCATTACGTATTATCATCGACTCAAGTTCTCGCTTCATTGTTTGTTTCCTGTCTACTAACTTATGCTGTTGCTTTTCTTGTTTGTATTGCAAATCTCCTCTTCGTCCGGTGCTTTGTGGTCATAAGGATCAATAAAAGAAATTAATGTGGACATGATGCATCGTTGCAAGCTAGGACGTTTCTCTGAAACTAATAGTGAGAAGCTAATCCAGTCTGATGATTTCAAGGGCTACTACCGTCATTCACGACTCCACAAAGTTGCACGTTGCTTTATCGATTCGTTGATTGGTTTTGCCTGAAATCATCATGAACTGAAATGTCGGCGCGACATGGTAGTTGTGCAACCCATTTCTGGTCCAGTGAGTTGGGTAGTTAAGTTCATAATTCAGTTACCTCAATGAATAATTATCAGATGGAAAATTGTAATGCGAAGAAATACACTTTTTTCTGTTTGTCTGTAAACTGAATTATACCTGGAGCTGGCGCGATTTGCTGAAAATCCAATGTCGCCTCCACACTGTGGTCCATCATGTGGCCCATTGTATAGACGGGCGATGGCTTGCAGTGGCCGAAAGTGTTGAAGCATGGAAATGGCGATGGTCGAGGATAGCTTTCGCAGCGGATTTTCACACAAATCAAAGCGGGTCATCATGCGCAACCGAAAAATCATGACTGGCGCATCTAGTGGCCCAGTGTGGGGAGACAACTTTGTGATGGTGGCCATCATTGTGACCATTGCAGTGGCCGATGTTGGCCCCAGTGAGGAGGCAGCATAAGAATTCACGAGAGAGATGGGGCCAAAGTATTGAATGCTATCACTAGTCTCCGAGTTGATTCAGACTTGTGCAAGTAAGGCAGGCATGTGTTTTGTGCGAATTCATAAGATGCTCAAGAAATTGTCAATTGTGTCAAACAATTAAAGTGTTCTGTCACGTCCCAGCGCAAAAGCCCAAGCGTTTGCGTTCGTGCTTGAGCAGCCAAAATTTCTCTTTCCATTTCTGATCTGCTCAGAAACATCTTCCTGCGTTCGCTTGCCAGTAGATCAATTGGGATTACTCCCGGCGTTTCCTGAAACTGTTCTGTAGCTACTGGCAATTCGCAGTGCTCCCCTACGCTGGACGCTCACCCTCCTAGCTCGATACTTTTCAAACCTTAACGCCCCATATCTCCGCGCGATACCGCAGCATTGAATGAGCCACTGTCATAAGGAGCTTACGTTTGCCATGAGTCTCCCAAGCGAGATAAATGCCAGTAGCGCCCTATCGCATACTTTTCGGAAGCCAGCTTCGAGTCCAACATCACTCCAAGATACTTAACCGATTTTCTAGTCGCAAGTTCTTCAGAGAAAACCGTCATTGGTTTAATGGTTGGTATCCTCATCTGCGTCAGCATGACAATCTCAGTTTTAGCGATCGCCAGCTGCAGACCATGGCTTTGCATCCAGCCTTCAACCCTTCTCATTACTTGATTGAGCTTAAGTTGGGCGAGGTGATGATTTTTAGATATGATGACAGCGGCTACATCATCAGCATAGCCCACCAAAGCAACGTCTTCCGGCATTGCGAGGCGCAAGAGACCACCATACGCAATATTCTATAAGTCTGGCCCAAGAATGAACCTTAGTGCTGTTTCAGCTCTAATGGTTTTGCGTACCTGTCTCTGATGAATCGTTTCATAAACCAAATGGCGATCCTTCAAGTAGTCTCGTACCATTGCCAGCACGTATTCCTCTATCTGAAAATGTCGCTGAAGAGAGTCCAATATGTCTGTCCATCTCGCCGGATTAAAAGCGTTACGGACGTCCAGCGTTACCAAAAACACTTTGGCTCTAGCTCGATGACAAACGGCCTGTGCGCGAGCTACTGCGCTAATAACTTTGTAGATGACACTTATTGTTGGGTGGCCGCTGCGGAGTCCATGCTTGTATAGTCGCCTTTAGCTGAGGTTTCAGCAACCTTTCTAGAAGTTTCCCCGCAATATCAAGCATGCAGAGAGGTCTGTACGCTGATGGTGTGTTAGGATCTTCCTTTCCCTTTAATTTTAAGGCAAGTCACGCCACTTTCCCGGGTGACAGAAAGACACCCGCTAGTAAGCATTCATTATACATACGTAGTAATATTGACGGGTGTTTCTCCATCACTACTTTTCGAACTTCTACTGGAATATTGTGTGTACAGTACGGTGTGACCACCTTACCCATTCTGTTCAGGTAATTCCTGAAGTAACCGTGCCCTGTCAAGAAATGACAAAGGTAAAAGTTTACCTCTCCGTGGCTCCGGTTAAGCCAAGGCTCAATGAGACCAATTAGCTTAGCCGTCCAGCGTCCTTTAGCACTTACACTCCAACGTTGTTGCCAAAGTTGAAGAGTAAACGTACGCGCGTGCGTCAGAGCCTCAGTTCTACCCAGCTCTGAGCGAAAGAGGTACCCTTCTTTGCGTTCTCGCGCTAGTAGGTCGATCGGGATTACTCCCGATACCACCATCACAGCCTCTTCTGAGACTGTGCGGTAGCTACAGGCGATACGCAGGGCTGCCCTGCGCTGGACACTGGCAATGCGCTTCCGGGACTTATAAGTTCGGAGCGCATCTCCCCAGATTTCGGCTCCATATAGCAAGATGGAGTCGGTCGTTACCATCAGCAGCATCCGTCGCGTCTCACTGGGTCCACCGACTTTGGCCATTAGCCTACTCAACGAAGTGATGACTACTAGAGCCCTGTCACATGCCCTGCGGATATGATCCCAATACGTCAGCTTGGTGTCCAGGGTCACTCCCAGATACTTGACCGACTTGCTGGTCTGGACCTCGACAGAGCGAACTGTCATGAGTATGACAGTTGGTATCGTCTGCTTCGTCAGCATAACAATCTCTGTTTTAGAGATTACCAGCTGGAAGCCGTGTTCGGTCATCCACCGATCCACCCTCCTCATGACTTGGTTAAGTCTGAATTGAGCGAATTTGGCAGATCGGGAAGTGATTACCGCTGCGACGTCATCAGTGCAACCTACCAGAAACACATCCGCAGGCATTTTCAGGCGTACATGATGTTCCAAAGGTCGGGTCCTAAGATTGACCCCTGTGCCGCACCTGAAGTGATAGGCCTCCTTTTGACTACTTCGTCGGTGTCGTAGAGCGACCAGCGATCCCTGAGGTAGTCCGCGTCATGGCTAGCGAGTAGTTAGGGATACGGAACGTCTGCTCAATGGCCCGCAGAATGTATGCCAACCTCGCCGAGTTAAAGGCATCTTGTAAGTCCAGCGTTACCAGCAGGACGACCGGTCTGGCTTGATGGCATGCCTCTTCCGCTCTTGCTACAGCCTCAACAACCTCTGAGATGCAATCGATTGTTGAATGCCCTTTTCGGAAGCCGTGCTGCCTGGCAGAGAGATCAAAGGCAGATCTCACTGCTGACAGCAGCTTAGGCTTGAGCAACCCCTCGAGAAGCTTCCCCGCAGTGTCCAGCATGCACAGTAGGCGGTATGCTGATGGATTGCCCAGGTTACCCTTCCCCTTGTCTACAAGTAAAAGTCGAGCTACTTTCCACCGCGACGGGAAGCTCCTCGCGACTAGACATGAATTATACAAGTTCAATAATAGACGCGGTTGGGTCTCCGTCACGACTTTAAGCGCTTCGACCGGTACCCTATCAGGACCCGGAGCCTTACGGTTCTTCATCCTGGACACTGCACTGTTCAGCTCCTCGTCCGTAAAGGGAGCAACATCCGCCTGGTTAACGATGATGGGACCGTCAGCTCTTGACGGATGCACCGGGAACAGCGAACCAACGATACGCTCCATGGATATCGCATATTATTATTACTATTATTATTATTACTATTATTATTATTACTATTTATTTATTTATTTATTTATTGAATACCTTTTAACAGGCTTCTGCCTAATTACAAAAATAGAAAAATTAAATAAACCCAAAAGAAGAAAATAGCAAAAATTAACAAATAGATGAAAATATTAGAAATATACATATTAGAACTTCAACAAATTAAAGCTAATATACAATTCAACATTGAAGAAAGTGCAAAAATAGTAAACAAATTCGAAAGAAAGTCAAACATCATAAGAAGAATTAAGAATTATATCTTTAATTTGCGACTTTAATTGACAGAACGTTAGCGGAAAAGGACCAGGCTGAAGATCATTATGCTTCCTGGACGTACGCACTAGCGGTGAGTTGAAATAAACTTCAGAACGCGCGAAAGGAAGAGAGAACATTAATTGGGATCTATCTGATCGATTGACGTTACGTAGACACAGCATATAACCAAGATCGGAGAGCATAGGGCAATGGAGTAGCTTGAAAAGTAAGCACTCGTCAAGGAACACTCGTCGGGACTCTAATGAAGGAATTTGGAATAAGGAAAGACGATCACTATAACCACAATAAGGGATGTTGAATTTAAATATCAGTGAGCGAGTAAATCTACGCTGAACATGTTCCACTGCGTCACTGAGATATTTATGACGGGGAGACCACCCTTGACAACAATACTCTAGGATGCTACGAATAAGTGAAAAAACCAGATGGAAAGAGGTAGCGATACTAGTAAACGAAGAAGAGCATCTAAGAATGAAACCGGACAGACGAGAGGCTTTGCCAGTTATATAGGCAATGTGCAGGTCAAATTTGAGCTTTGGATCAAAGTGCACACCAAGCTCCTTAAAATTATCTACAGCCGTAATGGAAGAGCCTTACAGAGTATAGGAGTAAATTAAGGGTGACATTTTATACGCATAGGACATCTGATGATATTTGGATATGTTCAAAGTAAGTGAATTTTTCGAGCACCATTCGCACAGAGTACAGAGATCGTTTTGGAGTTGGAGGCAGTCGTTGGTAGATTCAATTACTTTGAAAATCTTAAAGTCATCAGCAAACAAGAGGCAGGGAGAACGGATAAAGGAAGGGAGATCATTTATAAATACTAGGAATAATAATGGACCGAGAATGGAGCCCTGAGGAACACCGAAAAGCGGACAGAAAGGGGAAGAGGTGAACGATTGCACAAATACAGCACAAGAACGATCAGAAACATAGGATGAAAACCAAGACAAAAGAAAACCCGACACCCCATAACTTCGAAGCTTTGCAAGGAGAATCCTGTGGTCAACAGAATCAAAAGCTTTTGAGAAGTCGGTGTATACGACATCCACTTGTTTCCGACTTGTGTGGTCTAAGGCAGAAGCAGCAAAGTTAGTAAAAGTTATAAGATTAGAGGTGGGGGAATAATATAATACTATGATTATTATAACTATTACTATTATTATTATTACTATTATTGATATTGGTATTGGATTATTAAATGACATCCCGAAAGTTTGGAAAATCTCAACAATTAAAGTATCTAAAGAGTACATAGTGCCGCGAAAAAATTTCAAAAGCTCTTATATGTTCACCGAAGTTGTAGAAGTTTCCGATCATTCCAACGCTTACTTAAATAAGTGCAGCAAAATGTCTAAAACAAATAATAATAATCGCTTCTTATGTCGTAGCAGCTGTATTCATAATCCGGGGACCTTGAATAGAGCCTCAAGGATATGGATTTGAGGAAAAAAATAGTTGACCATAAAAGATACCTTTAATTATTAGAACTCTATCATCCATTTGATTGCTTCCTGCAATTTTCGTGATTATTAGTTTCGGGTTCGAATGAATATTTAATTGGCATTATCTCTTAATAAATATCACTTTAAAATTAGCTGCGAAGTTCAGGCTTCCTAATACAACAGCATGATCTCTAGAAGATCTCATTTAATTCGAATTATACAAGATTTTAACGATCCGTACTATTCGTTTCTTATGATGCAAACCACTAACAAAAAAAAAAAATCCATCCTCCATCATCAACCTCATCATGGCGCACTATGAAACTTCTCGACAATGTTTTCGCTAACATTTATCCAATATTTCATTTTCCGCTTTAATTAATCAAGCTAAACAAACTAAGAACTAACGAGTTCTTACTTTGTTTTTATGAAAATAATACTATGTGTGGGAAATAATGATTTTGTCGATAAGATTACTTAACTGGCCGTTTGTACTTGGTTCCATCGCCCATTGCTACAAGCAAGAAACCATAATTCTGGTCGCTCGCTCGCTAACACCTTGAATGTATAACCCCTACAGAGTTGAAATGAACGAAATACATTGACTTAGCATGGCAGTAATGTATGTAAAGCGTCACACAAATGCCAACCAAGGAAATATTGCTAAACGGAATTACACTAAATAAATTGGCAATCTTATTTTGCCTGATGAGCCCCGACCGATCGACCAAGCCAAGGTTCAATTGCAGCCGAAAAGTCTGCAAGTACACTTTTACGGTGCATGATAAAAGTTTTGAAACATTTGCGATTTTTTTTTCGACTTTGTGATTCATTCTTAGCGGCAGAGTGCGATTGGGCATGCGAAATGGGCTTAAATAATCGCTATAAGACTACGAATCATTGACAAAATCAACATCGACACAGACACAAGATTACATGATGTTTTCATCTCCTACTGTACATGCGTGAAGAGGTTTACACTTCTTTAAGTCAAAATCATGTATGCAAGGTCATCTAGTGACATTAAGACATAACTCGCCCGTGTCCATTGTTATAGTCCATGAAAAAAACAAGTTCTTTCTGTTCTCCCCTCATTCTCAGTTTATTTATAAACTATTTCTTGGGGGGCCCGTTGCGGACGACTAATCCATCGCGCTCATCCTCAACTCGTTCTTCTAATCCCTCCATGACAAGATTAGAAACATGATGATTTCCATTATGATTACTCGCTTACTGCCCTGCCATGGTTAATTCGCCAATTGACAATGCAATCGCTGTTTGTACATATCAACAAAATCATTTTGACAATGTGTACTATCAATAAAAGCTCGGTCGGTGGTCAGACCGTCAAACGGGAACACAAAACACTATCATTTATACTTTAACCATCGCTGACTTTTTCCGTGAACGCTGTTTAAATAGAGAGTAGCTGTAGGGTCCGCTAAAATAGCAGATTTACGCCGAGAAAAGAAACAAAATTTACGGCTGCTGCTTGCAATTTTTTTTTTTTTTTTTTTTATTAAAAGGTAAGCGGCACACGCCTTGGAAGTCTGTCTCTAAGACGAGAAAATCGTAATTAAAAAAGGTCAAGTCCTTTATATTTTCAAAAGGGGTTTTTGCGAAAATTGAAATGAAAACCTTAACACCACAAAACCCATTCATTTATTCATTCACATAATACACATTGTTTATTAAGGTGGCAGGTAACTTTTTAAAGATAGCTCTTTTGGTCGATTTAATTAAACGACAATTAAAGCTTACCTTATCGGCTTGCGAAATTTTCTGTGGGGAAGGATTCAATATAAATGTATGGGATATGATGGTCTTGTATTCATGCGGGTGGCATGTTGGCTTCGAGTAAGTCTCGCATTGTTGTCTAGTATCTGAGTGAAATTTGCGACAAAAGACACAATCGTAGGATGAAGCTGAGAGTTTTGTCTTGTTGTTCATTGTCTCAGCGAACTCAATTAACTTCATCTGTAATCCGCGCGTTGTTCTGCTGCTGAATCTCAGGGACAACTCAGTCTGGTTCTAACAAGTTTCGTTCTATTCAACCTATAAATGCACCTGTCTTTGGCACGCCATTTAGTCTACTTTGGAAATTTACAGGTTCTCCCGATTTTTTCTTCGTCTTAAATTTAACTAGTCTAAACGTCAGAAGCAGAATTGTCTCGTACTTGGTAGCTACCGACGTACTCATCGTAACTGTACATCTCGAATCAGACTACATATGTACGAGAGTTCTTCCTTAGCTCTGCAATGATTATAACGATTCAACGCTGTTTCTGCTATGAAAAAGGAATACGACAGAAGCACTTCCGATATGAACCCTATATTCAATTAGATGCCGTGCGTCGTTCTTCGAAACATGATTACAATATAAAATCGAATGGAAGTTATGAAATTAGAATTTCATGAGCGAACGTTGCCGTTGGTTGAATTATGTATTGCAGCATATTTGGAAACCTTGGAAATGAAATTTCACTGTCGTGAAAATTAGCTTCTAATTAAAATCACAACAGCGAAATGAAAATCTTTTGATTGAATCGTTATGAAACGAGAAAATTTCATTATACAGTTGTCCGGATACTATTTTCAAATTGTTCTATTGGAATGGTCCGTTAAAAGTTTGATGTGATATAATCGAAATTTAATTAATGTTATCGTATCGCCCGCTAATCGAAAACAACATTCTGCGCTTTATCACAAAAGACTTGCGTAACGAGGCTGAAACATATAGCGCAATGATCTGCGTTCAATTTGCGATTCGATATTAAACAAAATATCAACCGCATCAGAAGAACCGCTGGAAACACAAATGATCGAAAAACAGCAGGGGATTTGTGCAGATTTTGAGTGTGTTTTCAACCACTAGCTACTTAAGACCACTACTACTAGCTACTTCTCCTACTTAAGACCAATATACCCTAAGTAATAATAGACCCTAAGCAAATTCAATTTCGATGACTTCATCGAAAGTTATGGCGATAGAAAGGTGTTTGGGGCTGCCATCCGAAAAATGTCCAGACCTTAGAAAATTTAATGTTCGCGATATGAATACTTAACGTAAGAATTTATTCGTACGAAAATAACCAAAACGCCTCGTGCTGGCAGCCCTTTGCTAGTCTGCTTCACGTTAAATTCAACCTACTCAGCGAATTTCGTATTGATCCGATGACTGCATTCGAAGTTAAAGGGATACAAAGAAATTTAGGGTTACCACCCGCAAAAGTTTTCAAATTTTCTAGATCGTAATATTGGTTGCTTATTTTCACTACAAGATCACTACGATTTGTAAATATTTGTGATAAAATCGCTTACTAAAGATACGCAAAATAAAAATACAAAACCAACCATAGCTGGCAACCCTATCATTGTTTTTGTGCACAATAAGTTCAATTTGCCATATGAATTTCGTTATGATTCATTGACTGCACTGGAAGCTAAAGGACAAAGAGCTTTGTGTATGCCTGGGCGAATTTTCAAAATTTAAAACGCTAAAATTACCATAGCTGGCAGCTCCAACCAAATTTTTCAATCAAATTTCTATCAAACGTGATTCAGAGTAGGATTCAGCTACTGTATGAATTTCGATAAAATCTGGTATCTGAATCTGAATTTATAGGGCCAAAAGCAGTTATTTTTCTAAGTGATTTATCAAGATGGCACCACTGGCACAGAATAGCCCTAATTTCAAAACCGCTTCTATCAGTCCTGGTCTTACATCAGACCAATACATTCTGTAAATTTCTACTGTATCTGATAATCGGGTGCTGAGTTCCCATGAACAGAAGCATTACCATTCTTGTCCGACATGGAATTCCCAAAGTTTTACTTTGTGTAGACAAAGCACAAGATTTGTATATGAGTCGCTTTTTTTTAACAAAAAGCGAGAATTGAAAGGATGAAAGCTTTCACTTTCAGGACGTGCCGTAGCTACCGTGTTGCCAGCACGCTCGTACAAAATTATATAAGCATAAGTAACATTGATATGTTCTGTAAGTTTTGTAATGATTCAACAGCTGTCAAAAGTTATCGCAATTCACAAAATTTCAAATTTTCCCGATCTCATTTAAGGCACCTAGCGCACACAAAGGGTTAAAAATTTCCAAAACCTTATCAAATCTTTTTCAAGAACACGTTCGAAATTCTTTTCGCACACTTAGTTTATTTTTTGAAAACTATTTTGTGATAGAATAATAGGCATATCTAAAATATCATTAAAATGTCCGGTGACACCAAAGGGTTAAAGATAATTAACATTCTGCATATACACAAATGTATCCGACAGCATCTCTTATAACATAAATAAATGAAAATGTTCAGTGCTGGTGTTTGAGGCTGTCATCTCAAAAATTCTAAAAACTCGAAAAATTTAAATATAGGTTATTTAAGTTTATTGTAGATGCTTTGAATATGAATAAATAATGGAAGCATCGGTTTGTGCAATATTTACGAAAATGTCTGGTGCTGGTAACCCTGTATTAGCAGCATAGCCAAAAATATACCAAATCTGCTTCACGTTAAGTTAAACCCAACCTGTTAATTTCGTTTCGATTGGATGACGGCGCTGAACGTTAAAGGAGTGTAAACAATTTTGGGGCTACCACCCTCAAAACTTTTCATATTGCGAAACCTAAATATTTTTTGTTGATTGCCATGGCAGGATCATTTCCATTTAAAAATTTATTGACAATATCGCTTAGTAAAGAAATGTCAAAAACTTACCATAGCTGGCAGCCCTTTCATAATTTTTCAGCGAAATTCCGAAGAAACTCAGTTTACAATAAAGTCCATATATTCATGACTGCATCGGAAGTTCCAAGGCAAAAAGCTTTAATTTACTGAAAAAATATCAAATATTTAGGAGACAAAATATACCATAGCTGGCAGCTTTATCCTAATTTTTTACCATATGTAGCTTCAAGTACGGTTCAGCTACTGTGTGCCCGAACCGGAGGCTACTGGCTAAAAAGCAGTTTTTTTTCTCGGTGATATTTCAAGATGGCACCACTGCTATCAATTCTATCCAACCTGGTCCTAGTTAATATCAACATGCTCTATAAATGTCAGATTCATCGATTTGTCCGGTCGTCAGTGCTCATGAACAGAATTTTCGAGTGCTGAAAATAGAGTTAATTTGGTGATGGGTTGCCGTTCTTGTGCAACACCAAATATCGAAACTTTGAATTTGACATGGTGGACAAAGGTCAAAACTTATCAATAATTTTAATTTTTTTTTTGTCTTCAAAAGGCAAACATGGACAGGGTTGCCGGCACAGTCTTGAAAACCTATGTATGTATAGTTTCTCTGCAAATTATACGATGATCGAATGTTGCTGTTAAAAGTTATGACAAATCGAAATTTGAAAAACAAAATCCTTGCCTACTTTTGGGTACACAGCGCCCACATTGGGCGCGGAGTAAAAATTTGAAATTTTTAGTCATTAACAGGCATAAAATATAATTCGTTTTCATTTTCGGTACTTAATTTTAACGGAAATATACTCTGCATAGAAATATAGGGCTACCTAAAAACCCACTAAAATGCTCGCTAAAAACGAAAGAAAGCTAATTCAAATCTCTTCTTCTGAAGTTGCCTTATATTCTTATAGCGAAGGAGAAGAGTGGAGAAATGGCTGGAAAGCTTGCTCCACTATTAGCCGGAAGAGAAGTAGCCCGAAAACCTGCTTCATCATTCACGGGCACCTTTCCCGTAATCCTGTCCAGGGGGTTTGGGGGAAAAGGCTGTCGAGTCCGGGATGGGGGAGAAGTGGTTTTATGTCCGACTTAGCTCCATCGAGCAGTTGTCAGTGCAGCTTGATTTGAATTAAGGAATCGTATGAAAAATGTACCCTGCTTGTCGTAGCCCCGCCGACGACTAACTCAGTTTTGCTGTGGGCGTTTGGGGCTTCGATTCCTTCGTGCTACGGCATGCAAATGAAAAAAACACAGATAAAACAATATTCTGAGGGGAAAGGTAGCGGAAAGTCCATGTAGGTATCATCGTTTCTACTCTATTCAATTGTGATTATCTATTCAATCAAATCTCATCCAATTCTTCTTTTTCATCTTCTTCTTCTTAAGGCGGTCGTCTAGTGTGAAGGCCGTTTTTTAATGAATTTTTGGGGAATTTGTTTTTGACAAATAAAATATTTCAAATAAAATAGTTCATAAATTATATATCATTTTTATTACTATTAAGTTAATTTATACAAAATAGTCGGAGATACGCCGCCCAAGAAGAACACATATATAAAAAGAGGTGCTCCACTGCTGCCATGATTCCAGCCGATCTGCTTATCTGAAATCAAAAAACCAAATGCAGTTTTGATTGTGAGACTTGAGACTTCAAAGTGCAGTAAAATTAAGTTAGAATTCCAAAAACTAATATTTTTTTACCGCTTTAGAAAAATAAAATAAATTTTTCGTGATTTTTTTTGGGTCTGTTTAGCTTGTAAAGTGAAAAGTAATGAACCAATCTTAAATATTTTAGTTCATTTTGTAGTTATTTATGTACCTAAAATGATGTATGAATTTGAACAGAATCAATCAAATAGTTTTTGAGATATCGTGGCAGCAGTTTGAAAAAATCGTGTTTTGAGAAAAACGCGTCTGAAAGTTGTTGTATATAATTCATGATAAAAGATTCGTCTCACGATCAATCTGCTATGACTGGACCATAAAATACACCTTCTTCTTCTTCAAAGAAGTCATGTAAGGCTGTTTTCTCTTCTCTGTTGGATATCCGGGCTTGTTTGGCGAAATCGCTCAAGCGTCTCTCTGAGCGGTCGATGTGAGAATCGTTACGTCGATGAACGAAAGCTTGGGCATTTAGGCCAATATTTACCCCCATGACTTCCACCACCTTTAAGATAGGTTCGAATCCTTCGTTGAAGATTAGCACAGCAAGAAATGTGGCGATTTCGAGGACTTTTGCACCGGAATGAAGATGCTTTGGAGCGAAAGTCCAGATTATTGAGTTTGTGAACAGTTCTAGGTACCCGTTAGTTGACAATTGGTACTGTGTACAATAAGTACAATTTAGTTACACAAAATAGCCAGGTAAGGAGCTGGGCTCGAAAATATTCGATGCGAAAGTAAGCGTATAGCTCCTACGGTTTACGAAAACCTCCAACGGTGTCACTGTATACTTCCTACGGTTTACGGCTGTAACTTTTCAACGCCTTCAAATTTCGAAAAATTCTTTTACCCACGTCTTCTTTACATGGTTTAGATGTTATTTATGAAAAAACAAAAAAATCGATTTTTATTTTCTGACACCCTAGACGACTGCCTTAACGTACCTTTACGTATTTCTCCTCTACTTCTTTCTCATCTAAATCTTCTTTCTCATCTAAATATTCTTTCTCTTCTAAATCCTTCACTGAATACAATTCTTTGACTTCCTCTAGTTCTTTGGCTTCCTGTAATCGCTTGCCTACCTCTAGTCACTTGGCTTCCTCAAATTCCTTGGCTTTCTCAAATTGCTTGGATTTCTCAAATTCCTTGGCTTCCTCTAATTCCTTGGCTTCTTCTAATTCCTTGGCTTCCTCTAATTGCTTGGCTTCCTCTAATTCCTTGGCTTCCTCTAATTCCTTGACTTCCTCTAATTTCTTGGCTTCCTCTAATTCCTTGGCTTCCTCTAATTCCTTGGCTTCCTCTACTTCCTTGGCTTCTCATAGTTCAACAGCTACCTCTACTACGTCTGCTTCCACTAATACGTTTGTTTCTTCGAATATCCTGGGTTTCTCTACGACCTATGTTTGGTCTACTATCTTCGCTTCCGCTATTGCTTTTAACTTCTCCCGTTTTTGCTTGGTCTCCTCGTAGACATTTGTATCTTGGTAGACGTTTGGCATCTCGTAGTTTTTTTACTCCTCGTATTGCTTTGATTTGTCGTAGTCTTTTGACAGCGCTTATTCCTTTGGCTCCACGCGCTCATTTGATTCGTTACAGTCCTTTGAATCCTCGTAGGACTCTGATTACCCTTTTTTTCTGTTTTCCTTTGTTACGTTTCAGTTCAATTTTTGGCTCTGATTTTCCCATCGAATAATCCTTTGATTTCCTTCAATTCATCTTGTACAATTTAGAAAAATTACTTCCTCATAAAAATACGCTATCGCAAATCAAATGTATTCAAAAAATCTTCGAATAATTACAAAATATAATTGATATATCATATTTGAAAAATGACGTGATAATTTTCATATATATATTTCTCTATCATTAATTTAGAAAATGACAATCCATATCTTGGAAACTACATCGATGAAATGGATTTGAATGCCGGGACAGCAGCAGCAGGATCAGCAGACAAGTGAGTTTTGATGATTTCATTTATTTATACATTTTCACGTTGATTAATTGCTGTACATATTTAGACATGTATTTATCGTTCAATTTTCGATTATTCATTTATTAATGCATTCGATTTTTATTAATTCATCACGAACAATTTATAATCATACTGATCATTTATGTTTTGAGCACTTGTTTCGTCGTGCATGTCAGTCAGTACATTAACAAATGCGTGTGAAATATAGATTTCATGTATATATTAATTACGATAAAACTATTTTAATAACAGTGGTGGTGGTGAGTGTCATCCATCAATTATCATTGCTCATATTCATTGATGTGAACAGAATTTCATAGTGCAAAAAGGTCAATGGATAGTTTACATGAACTTAGCTTGAACGATAAAATATAGAAATATGATAAATGTTTGATCTATTAGATATGCTTGATGCCAAGGTCTCGATGACTTAACGATCTTAACTAGTACTTATTAGTTATGTGTCTATGTTTTTGTAAATCTGTATTTTTGAAATCTAGTAGTTATTATGTTTTATGGGATTTTATCAATGGTATTTTTTTTATGTTAATAAGCTAACTGTATTTTTGATATTGTGTGGGAGATTTGGACTTTGATGAGATCAAATAACTCATTGGCTTTTCCACTTCATTATTTTCCGCTGAGTATTTGATTTATGTGTTACCTATTCGTTTTATTTTTAGAATTTAATTGCTTGAGCGCAAAGACTAAAATCACAGTGTTATTGAAGTATCTCAGCAAAAATCGTATGGAATGGTGAAATTTGAAAAGAGTTCCAATTATAAAATGTGAAGTTACATGCATAGAACCACGATTTTCGTCATACAAACCAAATGATATAGTTTTCTTATTGCTTGTAGGCTTGTGAAAGGACATTGAATGAGCTTCTTTGAAATGTAATGGGTAGGTAGGGCCTGCCGACAGACGGACATAGGCACACAAGGAGCCCGTTGTGATGCCTCAGTATCTCCCCTAGTTTCTAAAATCAGGAAACCATCTGCTTGCTTTGAGAGACCACACTGCTCCCTTTCAGTTTGCCAGGGGTAGTTTGGGCAAATTTGAGAGAAAAAGTGCACCAAGCGCCGGCATCCTCTTCCTCGCCAATATCGAGGCCTCCACGTCCTCCGAGCCACAGATCCGACAGAAGTCGTTGAACCCCAAGCAGAACAAAAAGCATCTTAGTACAAGTGGTGCGGAGTGTTCCAGTCACTAGCAGTGCAGCTAAATTTCAAACTTTTTCAAACTGACGTTTGCAGGTAGCCTTAAGAGCAACTTGCCACCACAACCTCATCACAAACAATATGATTTGCTCAACCATTGTTGTGTAAAGCCAAGCGACAGTACGAAGCTTCAAATCCCATTTTCCGATATGGCTCTTTTCCAGCAATAAAGTGCACTGAAAACCGATTCCCTTCAACCCCTCCGCCCTCCCCTCGATCCAGACCAGGCCATCGTAAGCAAGGGTCGACTTTGCTGAAGCCGCATAGAATCAGTGCGTTCGAGCAGGGTTTAGACCCCACGTTTCACTCAACATCATCATGCTTGCCTTGTTAGCTCTTCCCTCTAGATTCACCTTTCAGATGAGCTTTCTATCCAGAATAAAGCTCCGACTTGAGACCTCATCTAGCGCCACTCAACCTAATTGAATCTATCTCAAAAATGTTATATTTCCTCGTAAAGAGTTGATGTCATACTCGATGAGCTGGCCAAGAGTACGTGGGAACTTACCCGGAGACTACAATAGCAATATCATCGGCATATGCGACAACCGTGAGTCCCTTGCTCTTCAACCTCTTTAAAATTGTATTTGCCACAAAGTTACAGAAAGGGAGTTAAAACTCCGTGTTGAGGTTCACCCCTTTGCTTATCCAGCTGCATATAGCAGGGGATGAAAGCTTTCCATAATTACTGTTGCATGCACATTATTGAAGGCACCGTCCATGTCCAAAAAGGCTCCGAGCGCGTGCTTCTTATAATAGAATGCCTATTCTATTTGAAGAACTGCCTTATGGAGAGCCTTCTTCACCGATTTCCATTTCGTGTACGGTTTTTGGGCTCTCGATACGGTTTCAGATCCAATTCATTCCTTGATATGGAGGCCCCAAAAATTTTGCAATACCCTGAGAAGGAAGGAAGCCTATTAGCCTAACTTCTTCTTCTTCTTTCCTTTTCAAGTCTTTCGATTTGCATGCTACGCTTGGCGTGACATGGTGCCTAGAAAGTTGTTTTCTGAGTCTCATCGTTTCCGAAGTGGCTTCAATTTTGCCTCCCAGCTCTTTCCAGGAGGTTTACGTGGCTTTTCGAACTGATTTATTGACTTTTAGGACGTCCTTGTATTCGTTTCAGCATTCCTCGCAATCAGTTACTTTAGCTAATTTAAACAGTACCCCCGTACCTGCCTTATACAACAACCTAGATCCCTCTTCCACCAAAGTGGCGGCTTAAGATTACGTTCAGGACAGACTCTGGAACAGTGTCGTATAGGAAGTTTTACCGTGAGGATATTATATACGAGCAAGAGTTGTGGGCTGAAACGTATTCCAGAATGAAATTTATGTAAGTACGATCAGAAAATGATGACATTTTGGCTACTGTAGTGGAAAAGAAAAGATTGAAATGACGTGACTACAGTACAGCAATGCAGCCTCTCGCAGAGATAGGAACAAATAGTTAGTGCCACATCAAGCTTAGCTTCGTTGAGAGTCAGCAGTAGTGTTGTGAATATTAAAATGTAAAAACACACAAATGTCAACAAATTAAAAATATTCACTTTATGATTTTAGCGCCATTTTGAGAAAGTGGTGAGCACAAAAATTAGACTTAGCGAAGACTCAAACAAGTACACTTAACGTTAAAAATAACACCGAAAACCAAATCCATATATTTTAGTACATATATTTTTCACTTACCAATTTAACGAAAATGTTACTATTTAAGATCGGACATGACACAATAAAGTTAGTCTGTCTTGGAACGCCAGCTCAGTTCGGCGACCATGCAGACTGGACCAAATCAATAAGCCTAGTCTTTTAATTAATTCGGTGGCACTATTGTTTGTAGTCTTGCTACGCGGCGGCATAGTTCGCCACGCAAGATATACAAACATAGTGACCCATATAATATAATATTATAATATAACACGGCATATATATTATTACATGGCGATCCTCAAAACAACGACCCTGTGAATCGATATCTAGCCGTTTACGACCTTGTGAGTCACGGCTCTACATTTTCGGAGCGCCTGCTAAATTGGAGCCCGACAAAAATTTTCCAAGTGTATATTATTGGATAGACGACCCTGTTAATTTCGAGAGATGCAAAATTCAACTACTGAGACGACATGGAATCTTGGACGACTGCAGAAACTAAAAACATCAATGAAAAATTGGTTTAAAATTTTCTATAACCATTAACTGAAACAACTTCCTGCGAATTTCGGAACCTCCAGATATTGGAACCAACGTATTTCGGGATATTACGAGCTTCGAATAATGAAAATTTTAAATCTGATAAGCTTCGAACATAAAGAAAAATTAATTTATAGATCAAAAACTAATTTATTTCGACAAAATCATTACAAATTAACTACAAAAAAAAAATATTAAGCAAAACTGCTTGGAAAATAATATTTTACCAAAAAAAATTATTACGAAAGTATTACGAATACAAAACATGAAAATTAAGTCTTGCAAACAAAAAAAAGGCCTTTCAAGAATTGAAAATAACATTTTCAAGAATATTAAAAATTAAAATTCAATAACATAAATAAAAGCATATAAAATTATTGTACAAATGAAAAAAAAATTCATGTAATGAAACCTATAATGTAAAAATTAGAAACTGTAAGTTAAAGTAACAAATAATATATTTTCAATAGAAAGCAAATTTAATGAAATTAAACAGATTTTACGAACATAATAAAATGGCTTCTCGTAGACAAAAAAAAAAGAATTTAAATTAGTTGGCAAAAAGCATAATAGAGGTACTAAGAAAAGTTCATATGGTCTTTGGTATGAGGAAGTAAATTACATTTTTTTTTTAAATTATTAAATTTAAATATTTCTAAACAAAATATGAAACAAACGAGTTATTTTTTTTTCTGAAAATTGAGTTGATTGAAAACATAGCAAGATGAATAGCTTCGATATTGAGATAGCATTAGAGTGCATACCAATTTTTACTGGCAATCCTAAAGAGCTTGAAGCATTTTTAACTATAGTTAATATAATAAATGAGAACCTTAACGAAGAAGGGAAGAAAAAATTACTGAAATTTACGAAAAATGTAAAATTGGGAACAGTAGTTAAAACCCAACTTTTGTCGTTGGATATAAATAACTACGTGGAACTAGAAAAAGCTCTGATAAATAGATATAAAATAAAGAAAAGCCAACAACAAATTCATACACAACTATCCCAATTACGCCAGCGCGGAACAGTTGAGAAGTATGGCGATAAACTATCTGAGCTCATGAACGAATTGAGTGATATACAAATTAATAGCTTAGGTCAGAACCCATCTTCAGCAGAGAAAGTAGCAATACGAAAGTTAAATGACTCGTACGCACTTACTATTTTTAAAAATGGTTTAGACGAATCACTCAAACCAACAATTTTCGCTGCACAACCCAAAACATTTGCAGAAGCAATTCAAATAGCGGTTGAATTAGAATCAAGCATAAACATAACAGAAAAAATTATGCAAGTATATAGAAGAAATAGTATACATCAAGAATTAAATTATAATTATAGAAACTGCCCAAGCAATAACAACAATCAAAGAAACCGCTATAGCACATATAGGAACCATAATAATTATAGTCAAAACCAAAGAAATAATTATAGAAATCATAACAGAAATAATGGAAACAACTATAATTCCAGAAACAATATAGGAAACCAAAACAATAATTATAGAAATTATTATAGAAACAACAATAATCCTGAAAGAATTGGGAAAAATACTAAAAACCAGAGAAATGGAAATACTTATAACGAAATCGCGCCTGAAACTCATATAAACTATCCAATAATCCCAGAACAGAGCGTAAAACACATCGAAGTATTAAATACAAATAAAGAATATGAATTGTTCGATAATACTAAGAATGAAAGTGAATCATTAAATGAATATGGATCGATTGAAGTCGAAAGCCCAACAAACGAAATATTCAAGCATGAAGAGATAAGTAAGGATGCAGTACTAAGCATTGACATGAATCACCTGAATTCAGAACCATTAAAATATATGAAACGAACACGGAAAAATGATACAAATGACAAAAAAGTTTTGCCATGTACAAGACAAATAATCAAAAACCAAGAAAATATTGGGCAGAACAAAACTAAAAACAAATCCGAAAAAGCGCAAAAACCAAATCACAATATAAAGCATAATAAAGCTGATTTAAGTAACAGCGAATGTACGATTGATGTAAAAAGATTGATAAAATTAAAATACGATATAAAGTTCGAAGAAGCCTTCCATTGCAACAGCGACTCGAACGTTGATACAAAAAATTTGATGAAACCAAAATCCGAAATAAAGAATATTCGAAGAATGATAATCAAAAATAATAAAATTACAGTTAGATGCAGTGATAATCCATCAAAATTAGTTTTGCCATTGGAGAAGCTGACATCACAAATAACTGAAACGAAGATATTAAATGTGCGCCGAAACAAGAGCCATAAAATTCCTCACACATCCAATATAGTGAAGTTCAAAAATATAATCAATAAAATGCAACAACACATTCAAAGACAAAATGAACCGATGAAAATAATCATCTACAAAACACCTAAGAGAATAATTGAAAGCTTAATTCAATTTAATTACATGAACGAACTACAAATCAAGCTGAGAAACAGCATTAATTTCATGCAAAATCTGAAAAAACAAATCAAAGAAAATAATAAAGTTCATTCAGAAATTGAAATAAACTTTTGAACTTTAAGGTAAAACATTTATTACTTTACATAGTTTATCGAATATACTTTTCGAAGTCAAAGTATGTGCAACTCAATAAAACAAAATATTTAGATTAAAACTGAGCTCGTTGAATTTTATAGAGACTTTAAATGAAAACAAAAAAAAAAAAAAAATTTTAAGCAAAAAAATACCACAAACCATACAAAATTTGAAGAAACAAATGTTCTTAACTCACTTATACTAGTAAACAGAAAATGCAAAAGAAAAATCACGATAATTGATTAATGCCAAATACACCACAAATATCAAAATATTCTACAAAAAAAATATAAAAAAAAAAAATATTTACATATAAGTATTGTAATTTTATTGTTATTCGATACGAAATTGATGAAAAACTTCATATATGTATACACAAATTTACATTATTGCAAAGTCAATGAATTACTATTTTAGCTTTTAGAAGAAAACCACGCTTTTCTCATAAGTCAAATCACGAAACAATTATGAATTAAATATTCGAAACTATTATATCTATTTAGGTACAAAAAAAAACCTTAATGAACAAAATTGTAATCGAAATTGTAAAAGTATGGATGGATCAGTGTTCAAAAAATTTCCTTTCTACAGAAATGAAATTTTTTTTCCCAAAGGAAGAGGGTGTTGTGAATATTAAAATGTAAAAACACACAAATGTCAACAAATTAAAAATATTCACTTTATGATTTTAGCGCCATTTTGAGAAAGTGGTGAGCACAAAAATTAGACTTAGCGAAGACTCAAACAAGTACACTTAACGTTAAAAATAACACCGAAAACCAAATCCATATATTTTAGTACATATATTTTTCACTTACCAATTTAACGAAAATGTTACTATTTAAGATCGGACATGACACAATAAAGTTAGTCTGTCTTGGAACGCCAGCTCAGTTCGGCGACCATGCAGACTGGACCAAATCAATAAGCCTAGTCTTTTAATTAATTCGGTGGCACTATTGTTTGTAGTCTTGCTACGCGGCGGCATAGTTCGCCACGCAAGATATACAAACATAGTGACCCATATAATATAATATTATAATATAACACGGCATATATATTATTACAGTAGTTCTACCAAGGTCAACCTACTGTGGTGCAAGTTGATCTGCACGATTCTTATCGTTAGCCGTGACATCCATATCCACTGCAATTTCCTGGTGACTGGCAGGTTGTCAGACTCTTTGCCCTTCGTTTTGTGCTCTTGTTCTATGATAATACCAAAGCTCAGGGGATTATTCTTTGAAGAGGACTACCCTACTGGCTTCTTTCATCGAAGATCTTTCAATCCATCTTTGCGGCGTCCGAGTTCTGCCTCTGCAGCAGTTTGTGGGCCAGTTCTGGTTCCACTACTTGCGGTATTACCACCTTTACTCTGTGCTGTGTTGGAGCTTCCTCTCAGAGTTCAAGTAACTCCCGAGCTACTGTATTGCATCAGTGCAACTTGAGCTCATCGTTACACTTACATCATTACAGCTACTAAAATTTTAACACCCTTGAATCAACCACCTCTTAACACTTAGTTCGGGGTGCTTTTCCAAACATCGCAATGAGCTGGTCTGATTCTACAATCTTCTGATCCAAGGTATTACTGCGCTCGATTAGAGCCACGATTCAGTGTTTCTTCAAAACATCGCCAGCCTTCATGACCCTTCTCGGTTTCGAAGTGGAGGGCTGTTCTGCCCCAAGTCGACTGATATAGTTCTTTGTCCTTTTGTTTTTTTGACCCTCAGCCTCTTCGCTGCTAGTTTCTTTGCCAAGCTCTGCTTTAGCTTTTTGTGGAAGGCAGAGTTCCTCATCACTAACTTATCAGCAGCACCTCCTTATTGTTCGCCAGTGCAGTCCTTCCTTCTTTACTTGGCTCAGGAGATTTGAAAAGCTCTTCCTTCGCTCGGTCGAAAACATGTTCTCCGTAACCGAGTCTATATGAGCTTTGGCACCCCTGAGAATTTGCTTCATACGGCTTGAATGGCTGTCAGCAGAGTGTGGAGTGTGGAGTCCCTGGTTCGAATCCAGGTTCGGACGAGGGTCCGCGCACCAAGCTTTGAGTTCACCTAG
>OZ022267.1:7302084-7319584 GCA_963978885.1 Nemotelus pantherinus | reverse complement strand
ATTTTATATAATAAGTACATGTAAATAATAATTATAATGAATTATTAATATAAGTAGCTATGAATGTGCGAGCTGGGAATTAATGAAATATGTATCAAGCAAAAGGAAATCACGTATGAATTGTTGCTCATATATATAAAGAGGATCAGGAACATAGCCCATGTCACTTGAAAAACAACAAAAATTGCTTAGATAATACCAACCGAAGAAAGCAGCCAACTAAATGCTAAAACAATTTTTAAAAAAAACCAACTACTCTTAATAAAGTCCATTTGAAAACTTTCCGTTCTTAATCTGATACGTGTACTTTTCACTAGATTTGTAATACTACACCCAATGAAAACAAAACCGATAAAAATTGTTAAAAAAAAAATTTTTTTTAATTAAAACCAACATTTGAAAAAATTACCAAAAAACCGCATATGCGTGTTGCTTTTCAGGACATATTTTTTATATACACACACACACACTACTTGTAACAAGGTGAAAAATCATCCCTATGCTAGCCAATAATTTATAAAAAAAATGTGGAAATGATAATATAGAATGGAATCTTAATATAAAAACTTAAAATAAGAAAAACAAAACATCAACAAAGAATATTTTAGATTAAATATATTGTTAACAATAAAAAAAGAAAACCCAACAACTAAACTAATTGATATCATCAGACTTATGTACTTTGAGAGCTAAGAGTCAGTCTTCTTCTCTTAAAAATACCGAAAAAAATATTTATGAAAAACAACCCTTATCGCTTTTATCATTATTTTATTTTAAATATTATTACTTGCTATTTTAGGTACTGAAAAGTTGAAGAATTCATTTCGAGTAAATTTATAAAATGTGCAAGTATGTAATAAATAATGAAAGTAACTCGGCAACTGACAAGCATTTTGCGTTTATATATATATATATATATATATATATATATATATATATATATATATATATATATATATATATATATATATATATATATATATATATATATATATATATATATATATATATATATATATATATATATATATATATATATATATATATATTTATGTATATATTTATATATGTATAAATTTTTATATTCATCAGCATAAGTGTGTATGTCATCATGTACTTGGAAAACAAAAAAAATTTTTACATTTAAGATAAACAAGAAAAATTATATATCTTATGTAAATTATTTAAACGTAAAATGTAAACGTGTTCTTTTTTTCAACCGAAAAATGCACGTATTTTTGCTGCGTTTAGTTTCTCTTCCTGCCTTATTTCATTATAAAGTTAAATAATACATTGCAATACAAACACAAGTGAACAACGTTTTAATTAAAATAATCTATTTCCGATATACATTGAAGTTTGTTTTCAATGTGTTTTCATTTTTCTTTTCTAATTTTCTTGGAGAATCTTTTGATGTTGATGTATTCTTTCATTTTGTTTCCTCGATCATATAAAACACAAACAAACCGTTAAAGACGTGTACGTCGTCATACAAAGACGACGTATTAAATGGACATCATGAAATAATCAATTGCAAATACAAATAAACTTCTCATTAGAATATGTGCATATATATATATATATATATATATATATATATATATATATATATATATATATATATATATATATATATATATATATATATATATATATATATATATATATATATATATATATATATATTTATATATATATATATATATATTTATATATATATATATATATATATATATATATATATATATATATATATATAAATATATATAAATATACATATATATATATATATATATATATATATATATATATATATATATATATATCATTCATTTGAAACGCTACAATTATCTCGAAACACAAAAATCTAATTGAAAATAAATGACTAATTGAATTTAAAATAATCAATAAAAAAACAACCTATAATTAAATAAGCATTGAAGTCTTAAAATTTGCGAAAATAAATAATTTGACGCATGATTAAAAGAAATAATGATCATGACGATGATGCATTATTGAATAAAACTGAAAAGGTCCGATATTGAAATCAAAATAAATGTAATATTTTTATTTTATTGCCTTTGATTTCTTTCATTTCTGTTACAGCTTTGTTTTTCTGTCTGGATGTATAGCACTTTTTGTCTTTCAAGCTTTTCACAATTGAAACAACAAAATATTATCGCCTTATTAAGGGCATTGATATTAACGTGACTACATATAATGGAATGCAAATTTATACATATATTTATTTGTATAAATGGCCGGCAATAAAGATGTGATGAATAGAAATCGAATGAAGGAGATCTATTATCTGAAGGAAATGTGTTATATTATAGTTGGGTTTGTGCTAATTTTCGACATCTAATCAACTTGCTTGAAATCTTAGAGTATATAATTTGCAAAGTCAAAATCGCCAGTTTCAGAAATTTAATTTTATAGTTTTCGTGGTATTCATCACGGTACAATTGAAAAATAGCCTTTACTGTCTCTCTTATTTACATTATCATTTACATTTACATTTGCATTTACATTATATCACACGGTTAAAACTAACAGTGACATCAAACAGCGAAAAATTCTTGCTTATTTACTTTTTCTTTCACTTGACAATTTAAATTTATTTTCTCCAATGAACTTTCAATTGTTTACGCTTCGTTCGTTGTATGTATTTACCTTTTTTTTTTTTTTAAATGAATTGAGCTGAATTTTATTTGTAATTATTTGTACATTTATAACCTAGCTTACTGAATAAGCTTTCCATTCATTTTGCTCCTGTTCTCAGCTCAACACCATCTCAAATTCGAGTAATAAAACCTTTAATCTTGTTTTGTCTAATGTTTCTAAGCATATTCTTCACGGTAAACATGGTCCTTTCTCCTTATGTTCTTCTTGACTTCCATTGTCGTCCACTTTTCTTATAAATTTTTCTCAGTTCGTGTAGCATGGAGTCAACTAGCATAGTCCACAGGAGCGGGGATAGTACACCCCTTTGAGGGCATCCATTTGTCGCCTCCGTTCCCAAGTAGCAGTCAGATCCAGCCTCCAACAGCAACAATCTCTGCGTCCGTATGGCATGTATCCACTTAACCAAGTCGTCGTCCGCGCCATGAGCTTTCGCAGCTTCACATAACTCCACAAAGGGCGCGCAGTTAAAGGTCTCTTGAGTGTACACAACTACCCCTATCGCATACTGACAGTTTTAGATCGCTCCCTCATCTCTGGAAACTAGAGAATGAAGGGCCGACTCACATGATTTTCCTAGCTTGTACGCATCATTCGAGGGGTTAAATTTAAGTGCCCTCGTGCATATGTGTCTTTCAACATGTCTCTCTAGGCGTTTCAGTATAAACGAAGTTAAGCTGATCGGCCTAAATTTGCTTGAATCCGCCAAGGTGACGGAACATATCCTAGGACTAGGCATGCTCAAAAGATTTCTCTTAAGTCTGCCTCCAAGTGGTCAATAACCGGATGTATGCCATCCAGGCCTGACGATTTGGAATTTTCAAAGCACATGATGGCATCCCTGACTTTTTCACAGGTGACTACAGATCTTTCCTACTGCTGCGAAAGCAAGAGGTTTGGTCACAGGCGCAGATAAATCCCACGTTTCGATCACCGGAGGGCCCGAAAATTAGTCTCAAGTAAAGCCTGTAGAAGCTTCTTTTGGGACTTGATAAAGTCACCAACCCAGTGTTTTAGAGAGTACAAGTTAGCCGATTGATCCTTCTCTAGGATATTGCAAAGCCTCGATGTCTCTCATGTACCTTCCAGTCCCTCACAGAACGATCTCAATGATTATCTCTTGGAGGTCCTTATCAAATTCTTATAAGCTCTCTGCAAGGTTCTGTAGGCGATCTAGTCACCCTCAGTGTTGCTCATACAAACTCGATTGAGAAATGTCCTGGTACTTTTTCTGAGCTTCTGGTGTTCCCGGTTCCACCAGGGAATCGTCTTGCCACATTTATTCTTACTGATCGGGTCGGCCACTTCATAGCTACCTATTAGGTCTCTATTCAGAGTGCTCAACGGAACTTCTATTGACTTTGGTGACTTTAGCCTACCACTAGGATATGCTTTGTTGTCAAGAAGTTGATTGAACTCAGCCCAATCATTGGTCCTTGAATTTCTGCTTGCCACGAAGGGTTTTGGATCCGTGGTTAAAGAGAACACTAAGTAACGATGATCAGAGAGTGAAACCTCATCCGATTCGTGCCATTCAGTTATTGCTCTAACTACTCCAGATGAACATAGTGATACATCAATAAACGTCCTTCTGTTTGGGGTGACAAAGGCGGGAGAAATCCCAGTGATTAAAGTCATCAGCCCCGCAGAAGTTATAAAATCAAACAGTCTGTATAAGAGTCTTAGCATGCTGCAAGTTGATCCGAACAAATCTTATACCTTCGGGTGTAGAAATGTCCGTTATTGATGTCTTTGGATCCATTTGCAGGGACCCTTAGACAATGTCCGCGCGACTTAAGTGAAAGAAACTCTATAGAAGAGAATCACCACTAGATCTCTGCGTTTTTCTCTGGAAACCTGTCCATAGACAATACCAATAGCTGATGTTTTACTTCTTCTTGGTGTTGGGTAAATTTAACTGCATATAAGCAGTAGCTCAGCATCATATGGTATATGTCCGTTTCCCGTCAAGAAACGTCTCTGGCCAAGTACGATCACCTGGCTGAAATCATCTTCACCGATGGTGGGATTCATGTACCTGATAGACCAGTATTTCACATCGATGCCCGGATTCAGCTTGCCGAACATGCCAGTGATGCCATTTGCGCTCCTGCGAACCCAGGAATCCAACAACTGATATAATAGAGGTTGGCAAGAGTGGAGTCCGAAATGGTAAATTTGGGCCGAATGTCAGTACCCAGTTTCGGAATGATCTGTGTGGGCCACTCCTTAGATGTTTGGTTGGAGCAGGTGACTTGTAGGTGATCGTCCATAAACCTAGCTTGCGTAAAGCTGTAAACTGCTCTCGACTCCGCTATCTCTCGTCACAGTTCTTGCTTAAGGATGACCATCGGTCAGTTTGCCATCCTTGTTAGGCACACCGATCACAACGATGAGAGAAAAATACGTAGCTTCTGTGTACGTTTTCCTTCCGATTTTCGCGGATGGTGTATTAGTGCCAAAAAGACCAGCCTTTGCGAGGTCTCTCTCGCTGATTTTGGCACATTTCGGCACCTTGCGATCAGCACCTTTCGTTTAAACTTAGCGTTTCTTGCGCGCTCCATCGCTAACAGATTCGACATCTAAACTGGCCGGCAGGGAGATCTCCAGTGTACCCTTTCCCTCCGTGTTTTTCAGCAACATGGCAGTCTCCCGATTTGCATCGGGCAGCAAAGACTTCCTGTACAAAGTCCTCTTCTGTCAACGGTTGAGGGCTTTCCATGCACCCAGTCATCAGTTCAGGATGTTTCTGCTGCGAATTGACAAGACAACCTTTCTTTCGCTACTCCAGGTAGGCTCAGAGGTCTCACTGCCTAACATCCAGTTTCCAGTGGAATACCTGCAGTTATTACTGCATTTATATTCCTTTGCTGACAGCTTGCCCGGTTTGCGTAGTTTTTTACGTTGCCTGTGACTGAAAGCCTCCACAGTTTTCTAGAGTTCAGAGGAACCAGCACTCTTACTATCGGTACTACCTGCGGGCGTTTCGTTTACATTAGGCGGAGTTGCCTCCTTCAGTGCATCCCTCCTTCTCTTTTATCACGATTCGGGAGGAAACATCTTTTCCGTGACACTTTGCTCGCCTTTGCGGGCTCTGTGACCAGAGGGAATGCTATCAGTAAGCTCGAAAACTTGCTGACCGTGGAATCTCCGACGATGTTACCCTGTGAGCTTCCACTGCGACCAGGGTCCTTTACTGCAGTCATACACGAAATTGGGGCCCCGTACTGAACACGCTCGGCACGGGTGGATTTCCAGACTCAGTTTGAGTCGTACCTGCAGAGATAAAATCCTTTGGATTCATCTTCATGTTGTTTGCCAGGCACTCGTAGTGTGACATCTTGCGATGCACAGGCCACCTCCATCGCGAAAAAACTGATCCCCGATCGGAGGGGCAGACAGAAAGTAGCGTAGAGGTGTAACATTCCTGGCAAATGATACTTCAGTTCGTTTTCAGGGAGTTTTCATGGATAAAGCCTCTTCCTCGCACCATTCTATTGTTTCTTTTCGATTATTCAATTGTCCTATTTCGCTATTTTCGAATATATTAACAGGCAAAACCATGAAATTGATTTATTTTCATTGATTATCCTTAATATTTATCGTTTTCAGTCGTTGAAAATTGACTGACTCCTTCCTCCTCATCAACAAAGCTCGTAATTCAAATGCTTTTGTAATTTTATATTATTATTAATATTCGAGCCCATTGTGCTTTCTCTCTCTCTCTCTGTCGATTTTTGAGCCTTGACCCTGCCTCCACAAGATCCAGCAAATGATGTTATTTTCAAACTCTTTGATGGACTTGTGCATATCGTTGCATATAACATAGACATACATATATCAATGAAAAAACCGCATTTCAGTAATTATAGGTATCAACTATTTTTAACAAACGTAATAATAATTAACTCTAACATTTTTTTTCGAAAACCAAAATTATGTGCATTAACTTTAGTCAATAAAATATAAGGGTTGTTTCCCTTTTTTAGCCAAACAAATTAGATTGAATGATTTTCGTATGAAAACATAATTGAAAAAAATAATACTTTTTTTTTGTCGTAGCTTCTTAAAACGTTTTAAGATTTTTGCGAGACTTAACGAGGTTTTTGTTTTTTCAAAAAAAAATCATATTTAGTTATTACCATTTCCTCATATGTTTGAAATGAGATATTTAAATAATAATAGCGCTTGATCTGAAATTAAAGATAAAAATATTTAAAATAAAACGAATTATGTAATTTTAGTAATTTAATGAAATATAAATCGAAAATAAAATGCATAGAAACCAAAAAGCAAACGACAAAAGCCTTGGTAGAGTTGTAAAATATTAAATAAATAAATAAATTAACAAATCATATGCTAACTACGCTAAGTTATGATCGAATTATGTAAGAATTATCACACAGGAAGATACCAAAAAAATATTGTGTGTAATATACCTATATATGCATTAAGACTTTGGATGAGAAATGCTTTACAAAAACAAACAAAAAAAATTAAATTAAAAAAAAAAAACCAACAACAACTAAAAATAGGTTTATTGATTGTGTCTTCATTGTTGTTGTCCCCGAATACAATTGCATTGCATAGTTCTAGATGTCGCTGGCGCAGTTTCCACCGCGCTACCGTGTGTTGTTTATTTTTTAGGAACTATTTATTATATCATCAAAAAAAACAAACAAACAAGAGGGTAAATCTAATCTTGAGTTACAATAGTTTGTAATTCAGATGATGAAATGATTAAGGACGAAAAAAAAAACGTTATAGATATCATATGTGTATATGTAATTATTCTTGTCTCGAGTATTACACACTCTCTCTCTAGTCCAGTATTGATGAGTTTTGCGCTATGAATAATAATAAGAAAAATTGATTTGTATAAAAATATATACAATTTAAAATCTTAACTCGAATTGCTAAAATGATTAGGAATAAAATGTAACAGTTTTGAAAATAATGCATAATAAGGCTTTTGGGGTGAAATTATATAAAACAAAACTGGGAAAAATGTGATTTATAAAAAGTGAAGTTAAATACGATGAAATTTAAACATATAATGAAAAAAAACCATAGACTGATAAAAAAGTCAAAGTATTGTGCTGAAATATACATGCTTTATGATGAAAATTAAGATATTAGATGTGTATACTCATATGTAAGATACCTGGTTGAAAATAATTGAATTACTGCTACTGTGTGTCTCTAGGAGGAATCATTCGTTCATTATATGTAGTCTCGTGAGCAATGATTCGAGTGCTAATTATAAGTGCACAACCACCACCACCATCATTTATCGATTTTCAATTTATGTCTGACATTGATTGACTTAGTGACAGGCAGTGAAACTATGGGAAAAGCATATCGAAAATAGTAGTCAAGATATTCGCTTTAAAAAAAAAATCTTTTTGAGTGACGAAAGTACACTTTGTCTTCACAAGTCAATTAAGGTCGCATTATACAATTAGGAACACACAAAAATTGATGAATAATTCATAATTATAATACTATAATACCAAACTCAGAAAAAAAAACAACTGCTTCGAAATACTCTCTAAATATGGACCAGATTATTCCTGTGACCACCCCTTCCTATCCAACATGAAAAATAGTGTTCGCCTCCTAAGCACAATTTTTGCCAAAAATGTTGTTTCAATTTATGCATAATTAAGTACAATAATATATAGAATAGGTTGCTCATCATTCTAAAACAGATCAAGTATGTGAAGCAACATAGTTCACTTCCGATGGGAGAAATAAATCATGGAACCATGAAAATCAAGTACATATTGTTGCATGAATGAATTCATGTGAAAAATGTGGGCAAAACTATCAAAGCTAGCAACAAAACAAAACCCAAAAAAACTCAAATCATTACAACTATCTACACAACACTCGTACTTAAAGAGAACTGTACTTATGTATAAACCTCAAAGAGGCCTTCGTCTTTTTCATGAGAAAGAAAATTTAAAATGAAAAAAAAAAAACAAAAATAAAAAGGAAATCTTTATGAAAGAGAATAAATTAAGTGACACCACCACCACTACCACCCTCATATGACTTAACCATTAGCAGTTATATGTAAATTATTATAGACATATGTTACTGCATTAATTATGTATTTTTAAAATAGTTTTGTTTTGTTGCTGTGAAAATGAGAAAAATCAATTTGAAAGTATTTAGATTATAAGATGGCAAATTCAACGACTTCCGTATCACAATAAACTGTACTATGTATGTAGGACAATGTAGCTTTGAACGTCAGTCAGTAAGAATCAATTATAGTTAATACTATTTGTTTCCGAAAAGCAGTATATCGGGCTTATATATACATATTCAATCAGCCAGCAACTATGCAAGTTTTTTTTTTTATATTGATTTGATTTATGTATACATACAATTTAATTGCCCATTACATTAACCACTGTTTTTTTTTTATATATTTTGGAATCAGTAAATTGTTGGAAATCGTTTGCAGGTATGGGACAAATGTATTTGTGCCTTTAATTACAATGCAGAAAGAATATCGACCAAAAACTGAATTTTTTCTATCCTTGTGATAACTAGAGATGGGCCATATTGTATCAACCTGATACTTTTTCACTGATACACGCTTGTCACTGACACACGAAAATGATACAACCCAAATGTATCAGGTATTTTTTTGTTAGTAATAACCATCATATTGATTCAATGAGCCAATACGAGGTACATTCATTCACGCTTAGCCAAATTCAAGTCAATCACAATCTACAAGCGCAGTTATATATGCATGATAAAAATTCATAAAAAGTATCAGTTATAAAAAGTATCAGTAATCAAAAGTATCAGTGACAAAATGTATCAGATAAAAGTATCAGTGACAAAGAAGTAACTGTATCAACTTGTACCTGATACAGAATTCTTTTGCCGCAACCCACCACTAGTGACAACATATATCATGTCATATGTATGTGTGTGTAGTTGTCTAAAATTTAAGGGTAGCCGAGTCAACTTATCAGTACCTGAATGAGAGTGTTTGATAATAGTGCGGCGATTAAACGGCGAAGAAATTATTTTAATAACAGCAAAGTGAATCAAAGCTGGAATGCTGCTTAAGCCCATGTGCTAACATTCATACGGAGTCCTGCAAGTTCTATAGCTGGCAAAAATTAGTATACATATTTGGGAAGAAGACATGAGCTATCAATTACCTGCATAAGTCGTGTTCTTTTATTTATTATGAATATCATTTCGTAGCCCCAGTATAAACAAATCCACTTAGGGAAAGGCCTTTGTCGAGCTTGAGTAGCCTAGTGGGTAGAGCACTGGCTTCTTGCGTGTGGGGTCCCTGGCTCGAATCCAGGTTCGGACGAGGGTCCGCGTACCAAGCTATGAGTTGACCTAGCTCTGATTAGGTACCTGATTTAAATCAGGGGTAAAGTGAGTCGTGGAACTAATCACTCCACACTCGTATCCAAAATGATTAAAAAAATTGTAATGAAGCTCTCTACCAGCTTCAACCCCCTAGACCCGTACAAGGGTTGTCGTGGGACTGCGTTACTTTACTTTAAATGCCTTTGTCCGTACAGAGCTAAAACATACGTACAGGCTGGCTGAGAAGCCAGACTCAGACGAGATGAAGTGCGTTTGCTATTAGTTACCCTATCGACTTCACAACACAATTTCCATATCTAAAGAGAATCGATATTTTTTCCATTTTCATAATATGCAAGATCTAACTGGTCTGCAGTGGCTCTCCTTAAATTCAAACAACTGGCGAAAATTTCGTTATCGTTGGTTGATAGTTCCGCGTACCATTCACTCGATAATTTCGTTGTCATTCATACGTGTTTTCAAACACCTTACAAAATAGAATTCAGTTATTTCTTGACCTGACCTCTTAACGTACTCCAGGGTACTTAGGCGAAGGTCCAGTAGCTCTTTCCATGCGGTCCATGTTCTTACCTCCGCCGGAACGCAATCCTTCCATCATCTTGGAATGCCATCCAAAGTCATAAAGGATATCGAATTCCTCCATAAATTTTTTCCAACAAACTCTTAGCAGCCTGTCTTCTGGTCTTCGATTCAATTGAGATGTCCTGCCACAATTCTCTTCTATTTAATCGCTACAAATGGCGCCCAACGTGGGGCCTCAAAACTCTTATTTTAAATGATCCCGGCCCAAGTAAACTTATGAGCATCAGCTCATAACTTCCACAAATTGGCGTTTACCTACATTACTGATATCCATTCCCACTAAAATGTCCTGGTATCATCTCCCTTGTGATTCTTAATTTTGCTGTTCAGCAGAACAGTTGACTTTCACAAGGACATCATCTTTCAAAATAGCTCTGTCTCTTCCCTAGTCGCATTGCATTTTATTGCCAATCATTTATAACAAGAGTCTTTCTGAAAATGTTTTTCGTTCAATTTCAAAGAAACCCCAATCATTCTATACCGAAAACCAGTGATGCGTCATCTGCAGAAAATGTTCGATCTATTTCTTTTCTTCCATCTTTTTCTAAGCTTTTGGCCGATACCTCCATGATACAATCATGAATGATCATGGTCATCTTAAAAGAGCAACATGGTTTCCTGGCAGGTCACTCTACTTCAACAAATCTAGTACACTTCACAAATTTTGTCGGTAAAAGTACTAGAAATCCAATATGAAAACCATGTAATTCACACAGGCTTCGCGAAAACTTTTGATCATATTGATCACAAGCTGCTTCTTTGCAAACTAAATCGCCTTGGTTTTTCTCCGTTTATCATCAACTGGCTTGGATCCTATCTGTTCGATTATTCTTGTTGTGTACGCTATAGTTCCTGTTTATCAAATCCCCCTCTTCAAGCCCAAAACTGGAGTTCCCAAACGTTCCATACTAAGTCCTTTGCTCTTCCAGTTTGTTCTATGTCAACGATCTTCCTCCTCTTCTCTCTTGTGAAAGTATCTTCTTTGCCGACAATCTTAAATTATATATGAAAAAAAGGATCTATTAAAGATTGAACTCTGCTTCAATCTAACCTTTTGTAAAACTGGTGCCAGGCGAGCTTCGGAATCCTATTAGGGACACTCGGAGAACAGAAACATTTGAAGTTCCGTTTTCTGGGTCTACTTTGTATTACAACTCTCCTACAACGAGACTTAGAAGGACATATAAAATTCTCTTCTGATTGACTTATATTTCTCTGCAGCTTGGTGGTTCACTTCCTTAATCTATTATTAATTTCAAAAATAAACTGAAATATAAAATTTATAGCTAAGTACCATTAGATTAAATATCTGTATGCTATAGGTTGAATAAATAAATATGTACCCTCACCGGCCTTTTAACGTACATCCTTTTAGTATACCATTGCGCAGCTTCCGTTGTGTTTGTCATTTTTGAAGTTGACTTCGCATTACTGAGTTTTTGGTGGTTTACTGCCATTGCCAAAAAAAATTTAAAAATTTGGACCTTATAGTTAGATGTTAGGTATTCCCAAGTCATCCGAAGGGTCCCTGAACCCCCCTCTCCCCTTTTATGCGCGAGCTACGTAATTTTTTTTTATAGACTTGTTCTTATTATGGATTAAGTAATTTTCCTGGTTTTTTTCAAACTTTGGCCGGATTGCGCCGGGTTCCCTCCCTGGAGTTTGACCTGACTTAGGGGTCTCTTCATCCATAGGTTTATTTAAGCGGGCGTGGACGGTCTCTTTTTTTTTTGAACGCGTTGTGTCTAGGCTGGGTCTTGCCAACCCATGACTGAGAGCTCTTTCATCCTGTACGGACAAAGCCCCTAGAAGATAATATTCATGAGAGATGAATACTACGTAGCGTCCGTTTTTTCAGGAGCTTAGCCCTCCCATATTACAAGAACTCATCCCCGGTCGCGTAGAGCTATAAAATCGGCCGCCTAGTATCCGTCGAGTATGGATAACACAGTGCTCGGGGCCTTTATGGCCATTTCTGCGGCACCCTGCCTCTGGGGAAAATCATTTTTTTTCGGTTGCCTCTTCAATGGTCTTTCATCAATCCTTTAGCAGGCTGTTGACTGGACTTTGGTCCTGCAACTTCACCTCCAGTAAATCGCTGAAACCTATTAAGCGGAGAGACATGTTGGGAGAAGCTAGTATCGTCCGCTGATGGATGATGATAATTTTGATGATGTCCTATTTTTATACAGTTAAGAATTGGTCCAAGCGTGGCCTGTTCATTCTTGCTATCCAAAGTCAAATTTCGGCTAAACGTCAATCTATTTTTCTACTTTATTTCGCAGCACTCTAGTTGCATAAACTTATTGTTAAGACAGGTGTATAAATTTATTGTTTTGGTAGCAATAATTGGTTATGGCTGGATTCATAAGCGTGCACAGCACTATGAATTAGAGGGGGCAAACAACAGAATTCGGCATACATTTTGCTTAATTGTCATTGAAGTGCTGTGAAGGCACAAAAGTTCAAATATTTTCTTTTCAAGGGTACTTATACAATAGAAGGGGCAAATGTTCTCTTTTGCCCTCGGCTGTGCACGCCACTGGCTGGTTTGTATATGAAAAAAATACGTGTGCCACATTTGTAGAACGTAAAACGGAAAATGGCAACTATGAATGACATCAACAACTACTGCATCAAATCACTAGATTGTAAACTACGACAAAAAAATCGATAAATCTTTAAAACAACATGGTGCATGAATTAGACTTAGGTTAAATTTATATAGAAATACTTGCATTTTCATCAAAATAAATATTTAACGAAAAACGAAACTTAATAAGCAAAAAAAAAACAAGTAAAAAAATCTAGTTCTAATGTGAATAACTTAGGTTACGAAATTAAAACCAAAAGCCTAGGGCAAACCAATGTTTTAATGAAAATAATTAGCGCCAAACAAAAGAAAGTGAGTTAAAGAGAGTCGAGAGAAAATCAACTGAATACAATAATGAACACATTTAATTTCATAATGAATTTAATTGAATATAAACTATGATGAAAAGGAGTGCTAAATGATAAACTAATTGCATGAAATAAAAATCTTTGAAAAATTTACATCATACTGATAGAAGAATGAGAAAACAAACAAACGATCAAACTCGCTAGTTTGTTAGAAATAATTAATTTAGACTAAGAAGAAAATCATCATCCATCATCAAGTAATATTTCTATCTATAACTCTAACTATAAGATGTAAAATTTTAAGATTTGAAATGGGACAAATCGTTGTGTAAGTAATTAATCGTTTACCGGATACGATGTCATATGAAGAATGAAAATTACTTACGAATTTGCTCTGTCTCTATACCTTAAACCTATTTTTCTTCTTAATCATTTACACTAGCTTTAATATAAAATAAAAATAATTAAATCTAAAATCTACACAACAACACTAGAGAATAATTTTTGATGCCATTATTAACTCTTAACATTAAATGTGTGATGCGTTTCAAACATATGCTAGGCTATAATATACCTATGAATGTATTTAAAAAAATAAACTAATATTGAAAAAAAAACATAAAAAAACAACAAAATGAAAAAATAAGAAAAAAATAATAGGTTAGAAGATTGATTAGGTACCCTATACTGGTGCAGGAAAAATACGATGTTTTTTCTTCAAAAAAAAAAAAAAAAATAAATAATTAAAAATAAAAACACTAAATAATATCTTGTGAAAGCCAACAGCCTCAACAGATTGAAAGTTAAAATTACAAAGAAAAACAAACGTCAGTCAACGAAAATTCATGTTTTGTGAAATCAGCCAAAACAAGCTTGAGTTGCCTCCGGATAAATTTATAATAATACAATAAGAGGACATGACCATACATTTCTTTTTATATAAAAAAAAAACAATGGTTGAAGAAAGGAGGAACATGAGGAAGAGACAAGAAGGTGACAGTGAACTGAACCGACTTCTACTACTAATACTACGACTACTGGAAGTACACTCCTATAGTGAATATTGAAAATCTAAGATTTCATAATAAAATTACATAAAATGTTTTTCATGATAAGTACCTTAGATGAGACAAATATTGTATCGAAATAACAATAACAAAAAAAAAAAAAACAAGCACACTTAAATATAGCTACATATATACCAGATTCGCTTCGAGTCAAAAATGTTTAAAAACAAAGGGGGAAATGAATAAATAAGTGGATAAATAGTAAAATTAAACGAAAATCCCGAAACAATTTCTTCATAAATTAAATATATGTGATTAATTGTAAATTAAATGATAAAAATGTCAAGTTATAAGATAAATATATATATATCTATAAAGTCTGTAATCTTTGCATTATTGATATTATTACTATTGTCAATATTATTATTATAATTATCAATATTGTTATTATTATTATTATCAATATTATTATTATTATCAATATTATTATTATTATTATTATCAATATTATTATTATTATTATCAATATTATTATTATCAATATTATTATTCCAAACTCTCTTCCCAACTAGAGGACAAAATCAGCATTATACTGTCGTCTGCGAAAGATATTATTTTACTATTATTTAATTCTTTATTTACAGGTCATTTCAATAAATGATGAATAGTAAGGGTGAAAGGATATACTCCTTGTGGGAGCATAGAAAAAAAAAAATTTCAAAGTCTAGAAAAAATTATACAAGTTCAGGAAAAAATCATGGGAGTTTAGAAAAGAGTGTGGGAGCACAGAAAAAATCTTGGAAGACTAGAAAAAAATCGTGAGTGCATCAACGGATCTAGAAAGAATAAGAAAAAATCTTGAAAATTAGAAAAAACTCAAGTCAGTCGAGGAAAAAACCAGGGAGTCTAGAAAAAACTCCAGGAAGTCTAGCGAAAGATTGTGGAGGTTTAGGAAAAATTCTTGATAGCTTCTTTTTCAAAGGATGTTCTTGGGGAAAAAAATCAACGACCACACCTCAAAATCGAGGATCTTGTTAATTATAATCAGAACATCCTTATCGAAACGATCAGGTCAGATCTGTTAAAAGCAATAATTGAACTTATTGCACCAGTAGCTTAAACTAAATTATGAAGATTATGCTGAGATGGCGATTAGAAATTGAAATTCAATTGATCTACTTTTATTAAATGAAAATATCTATAACAAAATATTTTTTTAGGCTTTTTCTTTCCTCAAAATATCAAGTGATATCGTTCCGATTTGTGCAAGTAATGTTGTGGTCAGTGCTGTGGAATCCAGAATTTTCATTTGATTGGAGAAATCGGCAAGTACGTTTATGTACCTATAGCAGCACACAAATCGTAAGTGTTCATTCATTTTATGATTATTTGAACATAGTTAAAATAATATTTTATTAAGTTTTTAATCTGTACTTACGTTACTTAACATGAGGGATATTTAACATAAAATATCTTAAATTTAGCGGTTAGATTACTTTGGCCTGCTGGTTCTTCTTAGGGCCTTTCCGAATTTACGTCTTGGCCTTCAGCTTTTTATAACAGAAGGTGACGTCAGATCAAGTCGAGCCTGTCCGAATTCAATTATCTACGCCTTGTCATTGCTCTCCTGTATAACAGTTGACGAAGTCACGTTCTGATTTGAGCTTTCGTCGGCTTGATGGTGCTTTGAGGTAATGCTACTGAGCAAAGCCATAGATTTCGGTCACCTCGTCTTCTTAATGCTATACTCAATAGGTCTATTCATAATCTTATTCATAATATTTATATGTAACAGTTCTAACATTTCTTCTTTGGAAAATCGTAATATATTAATATTGAAGGCAGTCCAAACGTAGCTTGATGTCTTTTCACATACAAACCCAAGAAAGTCAACAGGAATCTGAGATCGAATTACTCTCCGATAACACCTAAATATACTCTCCGATAACACCTAAAATAAAATACCTTGAAAAAATCAGGGATTCCTTTAATATCCCGGCAGGTCGAGAGAAAATCATATTAAACTATTGTAACTAAATTCATACGAGCAGTAAATAATGCCTGAACAATACTCGTATCCATCTCACAGAATCGTTGCGCTTCTGAGGCTGTTAGATATACAGTTAGGTTATACAGTAGTAGCCAAAATTGGATTATTTCCATAAAATTAATATAATTTAATTAAAAACACAATAATGCATTAACAGTATTCAGCTAACCTAACGTCACCTTGTTTGATATAATAAAGTAGATATCCGTTTTCCAATCAAAAACCATCTTTTTTGACGAGCCCATCCAAGTAACCAACCTGGTTACAGACAGGATTCATCTCTTGATATCAGTCAGATATCAGTTATCGCAGTTCAACGCAGGACATTAGTCAGTTTGTTACGTGATCTCAAGTAGATCGGTTGTGTGGTTTAAGTGCGCTAAATGATTGCTGGCAAATTGATTGTCGTTTTGACTGTTTTTTGATTTAATATTATTTATTGTTTCTTGAGCGTTAAATTTTGTTTTAAATAGTTTTCTTTTTAGGTTATTGTTTTCTCAGTTTCTTTTTTCATTTCTTAGTTTCTTTCTTATTTTCTTAATTTATTTTTTGATCTCTTAATTTTTTTTTTTATATCTAAGTAGCTTTTTTGTTTCTTAGTTTCTTTCTTGTTTTCTTAGTTACTTTATTGTTTTCTTAGATTCTCTTTTGTTTTCTCAATTTATTTTTGGTTTTCTTAGCAATTGATTTTTCTTAATTTTTTTTTCTGCTTTCTTAATTATTTTTTTATTTTCTTAGTCATTGTTATGTTTTTTTATTTTTTTTTAATGATTTTTTAATTCCTTTTTTTGTTTACTATATCGTTTTCTTTATTTCATTTTGGTTTTCTTAGTTTCTTTATTTTTTCTTCTTTGTTTTCTTAGTTTCTTTTTTATTTTCTTAGTACCCTTTTTGTTTTCTTAGA
>OZ022267.1:7254584-7297084 GCA_963978885.1 Nemotelus pantherinus | reverse complement strand
AGCTGTGAGCTGCAATTTTTCCGCGCCAGTGGTATTTCTCTTTTACCGGACGCCGAGGAATATTGCTGGAACATTTTTTGCTTGCATTGTATTCGTTGAACATGCATCTAGTCAAATACGTTTAAATTTTTTGGATAGGGTTCTCAATTTCAAAGTTACAGTGATTTGCATTTTTAAATAGTCACTGTATCAAATAAGCTGTGAGCCACTGTATATATATATATATATATATATATATATATATATATATATATATATATATATATATATATATATATATATATATTTATATATATATATATATCTATATAGCTTTATATCAATATATATATATATATATATATATATATATATATATATATATATATATATATATATATATATATATATATATATATATCTATATATATATACATATATATACATATATATCTATATATATATACATATATATCTATATATATATATATATATATATATATATATATATATATATATATATATATATATATATATCTATATATATATATATATATATATATATCTATATATATATATATATATATATATCTATATATATATATATATATATCTATATATATATATATATATATATATATATATATATATATATATATATATATATATATATATCTATATATATATGTATATATATATATACATATATATATATATATATATATATATATATATATATATATATATATATATATATATATATATAGATATATATATATATATATATATATATATATATATATATATAAATATATATATATATATATATATATATATATATATATATGTATATATATATATATATATATATATATATATATATATATATATATATATATTCTATTTTCTGAACTACTATTTTCTTCTCTGAATTTCTTTTGTGTTTAATTAGTAATTTTTATGCTTTCTTAATTTTTTTTTGCTTTTTCAGTTTCTTTTTTGTTGTCTCAGTCTCTTTTAAATTTCTTAATTCCTTTTTTTTGATCATATAGTTTCTTATATGTTATCTTAGTTAATTATTTTGTTTTCTTAGCTAATTTTTTTGTTCATATAGTTTCTCTTTTGTTTTCTTAGTTCCTCTTTTGTTTTTCTGTCAGTTTTTTATTTTCTTAGTATCTTGTTTTGTTGGTTTTTCCCGTTATTTTTTGTTTAATTTCTTTTTGGGGTTTTTTTTACTTTGTTTTTGTTAGTTTGCTAGTGCATTATGATGTTCTGATGAGCGAATTGAAAAATAATGAATGTTGCATAATTGCAGTAAACCGATTTTCGAATGAATTTTACTCTTTGTGTAGGATATTTGACGTCTTGAAAAGGACGGTTTATTGAATTCAAAGTAATTGCTGCCCTTAGGCCTTCCGAGCCGGATTATTCAGCAAAATATCATCTTTTGCGATTTTTATCTCCTGGCAGTTAGTAGCTAGTTCACTTCTTCGTCGTTGCGGATGGCGAGCTGAATGAAGATGACGAGGTTTTCTGGTCTTCTTCTTTTTTTATCACGATTAGCATTGCCTGCCACTTGAAGAACTTCAGCAGTTAGATATTCCATGACGGCAACCTGGCAGTCTCGAAAAACCACTGTGAACCTAGAAAAAATCATGAAAATCTTTAAAAAAAAAAAAACAAACAGGCGACCTAGAAAATTTCATAGATAATATCCTGGAAATCTTCAAAAAATCAAGACAATATCATGCGAATCGCAAAAAAAACCCGTAGGGACCTAGAAAAAGTCATTGAAATCTTTTAAAAAATCTTCAAAACTATATTCATAGCTGAAATGACATTGTCTGAACTCCAAATTAAGGAATGCATAAATAACGTATCCTTGTTTGATATAAAATAGCGCAGTCAGCTTCGATAACTAATCAGAAACCATCTGGCTCTGACAAGCCCATCCATATATCCAATCACGTTATAGATAGGATTTATCTATTGTTATCAGTCAGATATCAGTGATCGTAGTTCAAAGCAGAACATCAGTCAGTCTGTTACGAGATCGCAAGTAGATCGGTCGTGTTGTTTTAGTGCGCCGAGTGATGGCTGGTAAGGTGGTCATATTTTTGATTGTTTTTTTTCATTTCAAATTAAATATTTAATAATATTTATTGTTTCTGAAGAATTACATATTGTTTTAAATAGTTTTTTTATTAGGTTTTTTTTCGGAGTTTCTTTTTTGCTTTCTTAGTTTCGTTTTTGTTTTGTTAGTGTTTTTTTTAATTATCTTAGTAATTTTTAGGATTTTTTGGTTTAGTTTTTGTTTTCTTAGTGGCCTTTTGTTTATTTTTAGTTTCTTTTTTGTAACTTAGAACATTTTTGTTTTCTTGGTAACTTTTTTGTTTTGTTGGTAACTTTTTTGTTTTCTTGGTAACTTTTTTGTTTTCTTGGTAATTTTTTTGTTTTCTTGGTAACTTTTTTGTTTTCTTGGTAACTTTTTTGTTTTCTTGGTAACTTTTTTGTTTTCTTTTTAACTTTTTGGTTTTCTTGCAAACTTTTTGTTTTCTCAGTAACTTTTTTGTTTTTTTAGCTACTTTTTTGTTTTATTTTTGTTTTCTTAGTTACTATTTAGTTTTTTGAATTGCCTTTTTGTTTTTTTTGTTCCTTTTTTATTTTTTTAGTAGTTTTTCTTTTTCTAAGTTACTTTATTTTTCTGCGTTCCTATTTTGTTTTCGCAGTTTTTTTTTTGCTTTCTCATTTCTTTTTTGTTTTCTTAGCTATTTGTTTTTGTTTTTCTAGTAACCCTTTTGTTTATATTGTTTTCTTAGTTTATGTTTTGTTTTATTAGTTTCTATTTTGTTTTCTCAGTTTCTGTTTTGTTTTCTCAGTTTCTGTTTTGTTTCTTAGTTACTGTTTTTTTTGTGTTCATAGTAACTTTTTTTGTTTATTTAGTTTCTTTTGTGTTTTCTTAGTAACTGTTTGTTTTTTAATTTCTTTTTATTTTGTTTTATCAGTAACTTTTTTGTTTCATTAGTTTCGTTTTTGTTTTCTGAGTTTCTTCTTTGCTTTCTTAGTTTCGTTTTTGTTTTGAGAGTGTTTTTTTTTTATTTTCTTAGTATTGTTTAGGTTTTCCTGGTTTCTTTTTTGTTTTCTTAGGTACTTTTTGTTTTTATTTTTTTGTTATTAGTTTCTTGTTTGTAACTCAGAACTTTTTTTGTTTTCTTGATAACTTGTTTGTTTTCTTGGTAACTTTTTTGTTTTCTTGGTAACTTTTTTGTTTTCTTGGTAACTTTTTTGTTTTCTTGGTAATTTTTTTGTTTTCTTGGTAATTTTTTTGTTTTCTTGGTAACTTTTTTGTTTTCTTGGTAACTTTTTTGCTTTCTTTTTAACTTTTTGGTTTTCCTGCAAACTTTTTGTTTTCTCAGTAACTTTTTTGTTTTTTTTAGCTACTTTTTTGTTTTATTTTTGTTTTCTTAGTTACTATTTAGTTTTTTCAATTGCCTTTTTGTTTTATTTTTTGTTACTTTTTTATTTTTTTAGCAGTTTTTCTATTTTCTAAGTTACTTTTTTTTCTGCGTTCCTATTTTGTTTTCGTAGTTTTTTTTGCTTTCTCATTTCTTTTTTGTTTTCTTAGCTATTTTTTTTTGTTTTCCTAGTAACCCTTTTGTTTATATTGTTTTCTTAGTTTATGTTTTGTTTTATTAGTTTCTATTTTGTTTTCTCAGTTTCTGTTTTGTTTTTTAGTTACTGTTTTTTTTTGTGTTCATAGTAACTTTTTTTGTTTATTTAGTTTCTTTTGTGTTTTCTTAGTAACTGTTTGTTTTTTAAATTTCTTTTTATTTTGTTTTATCAGTAACTTTTTTGTTTCATTAGTTTCGTTTTTGTTTTCTGAGTTTCTTCTTTGCTTTCTTAGTTTCGTTTTTGTTTTGAGAGTGTTTTTTTTTTATTTTCTTAGTATTGTTTAGGTTTTCCTGGTTTCTTTTTTGTTTTCTTAGGTACTTTTTGTTTTTATTTTTTTGTTATTAGTTTCTTGTTTGTAACTCAGAACTTTTTTTGTTTTCTTGATAACTTGTTTGTTTTCTTATTAATTTTTTGTTTTCTTATATACTTTTCTGTTTTCTTAGTTATTTTTTTGTTTTGTTAATAACCTTTTTGTTTTCTTAGTTACTGTTTAGTTATTTTTAGTTGCCTTTATGTTTCCTTAGTTACTTTTGTATTCTTTTTAGTAAATTTTTCTATTTTCTGAGCTACTATTTTCTTCTCTGAATTTCTTTTGTGTTGTTGATTTAGGTTCTTATTTGTTATTTTTTAGTTTCTTTTGTGTTTAATTAGTAATTTTTATGTTTTCTTAAATTTTTTTGCTTTTTCAGTTTCTTTTTTGTTGTCTCAGTTTCTTTTAAATTTCTTAATTACTTTTTTCTGCTCATATAGTTTCTTTTATGTTTTCTTAGTTAATTTTTATGTTTTCTTAATTTTTTTTTGCTTTTTCAGTTTCTTTTTTGTTGTCTCAGTTTCTTTTAAATTTCTTAATTACTTTTTTTTGTTCCTTTAATTTCTCTTTTGTTTTCTTAGTTCCTCTTTTGTTTTTCTGTGTTGGGGTTTTTTTTACTTTGTTTTTGTTAGTTTCTATTAAGTCTTTGCTGTTTTTTTTGCATTATGATGTTCTGATGAGCGAATTGAAAAATAATGAATGTTGCATAATTGCAGTAAACCGATTTTCGAATGAATTTTACTCTTTGTGTAGGATATTTGACGTCTTGAAAAGGACGGTTTATTGAATTCAAAGTAATTGCTGCACTTAGGCCTTCCGAGCCGGATTATTCGGCAAAATATCATCTTTTGCGATTTTTATCTCCTGGCAGTTAGTAGCTAGTTCACTTCGTCGTTGCGGATGGCGAGCTGAATGAAGATGACGAGGTTTTCTGGTCTTCTTCTTTTTTATCACGATTAGCATTGCCTGCCACTTGAAGAACTTCAGCAGTTAGATATTCCATGACGGCAACCTGGCAGTCTCGAAAAACCATTGTGAACCTAGAAAAAATCATGAAAATCTTTTAAAAAAAAAAAAACAAACAGGCGACCTAGAAAATTTCATAGATAATATCCTGGAAATCTTCAAAAAATCAAGACAATATCATGCGAATCGTAAAAAAAACCCGTAGGGACCTAGAAAAAGTCATTGAAATCTTTTAAAAAATCTTCAAAACTATATTCATAGCTGAAATGACATTGTCTGAACTCCAAATTAAGGAATACATAAATAACGTATCCTTGTTTGATATAAAATAGCGCAGTCAGCTTCGATAACTAATCAGAAACCATCTGGCTCTGACAAGCCCATCCATATATCCAATCACGTTATAGATAGGATTTATCTATTGTTATCAGTCAGATATCAGTGATCGTAGTTCAAAGCAGAACATCAGTCAGTCTGTTACGAGATCGCAAGTAGATCGGTCGTGTTGTTTTAGTGCGCCGAGTGATGGCTGGTAAGGTGGTCATATTTTTGATTGTTTTTTTTCATTTCAAATTAAATATTTAATAATATTTATTGTTTCTGAAGAATTACATATTGTTTTAAATAGTTTTTTTATTAGGTTTTTTTTCGGAGTTTCTTTTTTGCTTTCTTAGTTTCGTTTTTGTTTTGTTAGTGTTTTTTTTAATTATCTTAGTAATTTTTTGGTTTAGTTTTTGTTTTCTTAGTTGCCTTTTGTTTATTTTTAGTTTCTTTTTTGTAACTTAGAACTTTTTTGCTTTCTTGGTAACTTTTTTGTTTTCTTGGTAACTTTTTTGTTTTCTTGGTAACTTTTTTGTTTTCTTGGTAACTTTTTTGTTTTCTTGGTAACTTTTTTGTTTTCTTGGTAACTTTTTTGTTTTCTTGGTAACTTTTTTGTTTTCTTGGTAACTTTTTTGTTTTCTTTTTAACTTTTTGGTTTTCTTGCAAACTTTTTGTTTTCTCAGTAACTTTTTTGTTTTTTTAGCTACTTTTTTGTTTTATTTTTGTTTTCTTAGTTACTATTTAGTTTTTTGAATTGCCTTTTTGTTTTTTTTGTTCCTTTTATATTTTTTTGGTAGTTTGAAATGGTACGCTATGACGTTGTTCCTTGTAGTAATCAATTTTACAACGTCTGCTCTGTGATTAAATTACTATGTTTTAGCGTGGCAAATTCGAATAAGAATATCGTTTTAAAACACAAGTAGTTTTAGCTTCAGCGTGGCGAATTCAACCGCCCCTATTAGCTTCAGCTTGAGATGTACTTGTGACAAATTCCACGTAATAAATAAAATGATTATTTTTCTTATTTACAACGTCTGCTTGGTTGCCGACCGATTTTGGCATACCGAACAGACTGACTTTATTTGCTTATGTTTCGCTCTTAAGTAGTAAAATTTTGATAAATGAAAAATATAGGTACTAAATTGTATGGATTTGGCTTTTAATGTTGTTTTTAAAATTAAGTGCAATTGTTGGTGTCTCCGCTAAATCAAGTCTATTATAATTTTAGTGTTCACCACTTTCGTGGAATATCGCTGGAATCGCAAAGTGGACATATTTGATATGTTTTGACATTTATGTGTGTTTACATATTAGTATTCACAACACCCTCCTCCTTTGGGGGAAAAAATTTCTTTTCTGTAGAAAGGAAATTTTTTTGAACTCAAATCCATACTTTACAATTTTAATCACATTTTTTTTTTCATCGACGTTTTTGTTTGTGTACATAGAAAGCTTAGGTTTGAATATTTAATTCATAAGTGTTTCGTTTAGTTTTAACTTAAAATATATGTGCGATTTTCTACTCAAAGCTTTTTTTTATGTTATTTTTGTAATTTGGTATTCTTGCTTGTAAAAAGTGATAATTTCTATAAATATTAATTAATGTATGAATGTATGAAGGTTTTCATCAATTTTGTTTGAAATAACAATGTAATTACAATGCTTGTACATAAATATGCTTTTTTTTGTGTTTATTTTTTGTATAATATTTTCATATTTGTGGTACTTTGATTATATGGCTTTAATCAATGATTTTGACATTTTCTGTAACAACTACATTTCTTTCAAACATTTTGTATGGTTTGTGGTATTTTTTTTTGGTTTAAATTTTTTTTTTTGTTTTCATTTAGAATTTCTATAAAATTCAACAAACTCATTTTTAATCTGAATATTTCGTTGTATTTGATTGAACATACTGTTAGTTTTGAAAAGTATATTCGATAAACTATGTAAAATTATAATTTTTTTTTTACTTTAAAGTTCAATAGTTTATTTCAATTTCTGAGTTAGTTTTCTTCTTTTCTTTGATTTTTGCATTCTTTCATATTTTGCATTCTTTCATATTTTGCAAGCTTGATTTGTAGTTCATTAATATAATTAAATTGAATTAAGCTTTCAACTATTCTCTTAGGTGTTTTGTAGATGATTATTTTCATAGGTTCGTTTTGTATTTGAATTTTTTGTAGCATTCTTTTGAGCATGTTTTTGAATTTCTCTATATTAGATGTGTTTGGAATTTTGTGGCTCTTGTTTCGGCACACATTTGATATATTCTTTTCAGTTGTTTGTGATGTCAGCTTCTCCAATGGCAAAACTAATTTTGATGGATTATCACTGCATCTAACTGTGATTTTATTATTTTCCATTATCACTCTTGAAATATTCTCTATATCGAATTTTGATTTCATCAAATATTCTATATCAGCGTTGGAATCGCTGTTACAAACAAAAGCTTCTTTAGGCTTCATATTGTGTTTTATCAAAGTTTTTATTTTAATAGTCGAGTTGCTGCTATGTAAATCAGCTTCCATATGTTTTATGTTGTGGGTTAGTTTATGCACTTCTTCAGACTTCCTTTTATTTCTCTTCTCCCTAGTATTTTTCTGGTTTATGATTATTTTTCTTGTACATGGCAATACTTTTTTATCATTAATATTATTTTTCTGTGTTGGTTTAATATTTTTTAATGCTTCTGAACTCATATGGTTCATGTCAATACTTTGTACTGCTTCTTCAATTATTTCTTCATCATTGAGTATTTCGTTTGTTGGACCTTCAACTTTAATCGATCGGTATTCATTCAATGATTCAGTTTCTGTGTTTGATACTTTGATGTGTTTTCTGCTCTCTTCTTGACTTATTGAATAGCTTCTATAAGTTTCAGGCGCGATTTCGTTATTAGTATTTCCATTTCTCTGGTTTCTAGTATTTTTTTCAATTCTTTCAGGATTATTGTCATTTCTACTATAATTTCTGTAATAATTGCTTTGGTTTGTTACTTTGTTTCTGAAATTGTAGTTGTTTCCATTATTCTCGTTGTTATTTATGTAATAATTATTTTGATTTTGACTATAATTATTATTGTTCTTATACGTGTTGTAGAGGTTTCTTTGACAGTTATTGTTTGGGCAGTTTCTATAATTATAATTCAATTGTTGATTTATACTGTTTCTTCTATTTATATAAATAATATTTTCTGTTATATTTATGCTTGATTCTAATTCAACCGCTATTTGAATTGCTTCTACAAGCGTTTTGGGTTGTGCAGCGAAAATTGTAGGTTTGAGTGATTCGTCTAAACCATTTTTAAATATAGTAAGTGCATATGAGTCATTTGACTTTCGTATTGCTACTTTCTCTGCTGAAGATGGGTTCTGGCCTAAGCTATGAATTTGAATATTGCTCAATTCGTGAATGAGCTCAGATATTTTTTCGCCATATTTCTCAACTGTGGCGTAATTGGGATAGTTGTGTATGAATTTGTTGTTGAGTTTTATGATTTTTAAATCTATTTACTAGAGCTCTTTCTAGTTCAACGTAGCTATTTATATCTAATGATAATAGTTGTGTTTTAACAACCGTTCCTAATTTTACATGTCTTGTAAATTTCAATAATTTGTGTTTCCCGTCTTCATTAAGGCTCTCATTTAGTAAACTAACTATTGTTAGGAAAGCTTCAAGTTCTTTCGGATTACCACTAAAAATTGGTATGCACTCCAATGCTACCTCAATATCGAAGTTACTCATCTTACTATAATCTTTCAATCTTCCAAAATTAAAACATATATATAAATCGTTTTTCCTTTTTTAAAGCGCTACTGGAACTAAGAATTTTTTTTTTTTTAACTTTATTTACTTCCTGACAATCTTTTTTTCATACCACAGACCATGCATATTTCTTGTTATTCAACTGTATTTGATTTATTGTTTTGTTTCATTAATCGAACAAATTTTAATTCCCTATTTTGTTTACGAAACACCATTATATTTTGTTCGTTAAATCTATTCACTTTCATTCAATTTGCCTCCTATTCGAAGCATTACATTATTTGATACTATAACTAACGGTTCTAATTTTGATTCATTTGCCTCCATCGTGTAAATTTGTTTACAGTTTCGTTTTTAATGTTCTTGAAAATCCTGTTTTCAATACTTGAAGTGTTTTATTTTGTTTGCAAAATTTAATTTTCATGTTTTGTATTATATTTTCTATTTTATAGTTTTTCGTTTTCTATTTTATAGTTAGTTATTATTTTTCTATTTTATAGTTTAAAATTTTTTTGCTTAGATAATTCATAATGATTTCATTAATCTAAATTAATGTGTGATCTATGAGTTAGTTCCCGATGCTCGAGGCTAATCGAATTTGGAATTCTTGTCGCTCGAAATTCGTAATATCCAAAGTTCGTAGGCCCCACTATCTGCAGGTTTCGAAATTCGCAGGAACATGGTTTAGTTTATGTTTATCTATAATTTTAAATCTATTTTTCATTGTTAATGGTTATAATTTCTGCAGTCGTCCAAGAATCGATGTCGCTCTAGCAGTTGAAATATGCATCGTTCGAAATTTGCAGGGTCGTCTTGCAAAAATCCGTTTGCAAAATTTTGTCGGGCTCCAGTTTAGTTATTCGTAATGTCCAGATCTCAGAGTTATCCATTATGCGCCGCAAGCTCCAAACATAAAAGCTTCTGAATGTTTGCAGGATCGTGTGTTACAGGATCGCCATGAAATGGTACGCTATGACGTTGTTCCTTGTAGTAATCAATTTTACAACGTCTGCTCTGTGATTAAATTACTATGTTTTAGCGTGGCAAATTCGATTAAGAATATCGTTTTAAAACACAAGTAGTTTTAGCTTCAGCGTGGCGAATTCAACCGCCCCTATTAGCTTCAGCTTGAGATGTACTTGTGACAAATTCCACGTAATAAATAAAATGATTATTTTTCTTATTTACAACGTCTGCTTGGTTGCCGACCGATTTTGGCATACCGAACAGACTGACTTTATTTGCTTATGTTTCGCTCTTAAGTAGTAAAATTTTGATAAATGAAAAATATAGGTACTAAATTGTATGGATTTGGCTTTTAATGTTGTTTTTAAAATTAAGTGCAATTGTTGGTGTCTCCGCTAAATCAAGTCTATTATAATTTTAGTGTTCACCACTTTCGTGGAATATCGCTGGAATCGCAAAGTGGACATATTTGATATGTTTTGACATTTATGTGTGTTTACATATTAGTATTCACAACAAGTTTTTCTTTTTCTAAGTTACTTTTTTTTCTGCGTTCCTATTTTGTTTTCGCAGTTTTTTTTTTGCTTTCTCATTTCATTTTTGTTTTCTTAGCTATTTGTTTTTGTTTTTCTAGTAACCCTTTTGTTTATATTGTTTTCTTAGTTTATGCTTTGTTTTATTAGTTTCTATTTTGATTTCTCAGTTTCTGTTTTGTTTTCTCAGTTTCTGTTTTGTTTCTTAGTTACTGTTTTTTTTGTGTTCATAGTAACTTTTTTTGCTTATTTAGTTTCTTTTGTGTTTTCTTAGTAACTGTTTGTTTTTTAATTTCTTTTTATTTTGTTTTATCAGTAACTTTTTTGTTTCATTAGTTTCGTTTTTGTTTTCTGAGTTTCTTCTTTGCTTTCTTAGTTTCGTTTTTGTTTTGATAGTGTTTTTTTTATTTTCTTAGTATTGTTTAGGTTTTCCTGGTTTCTTTTTTGTTTTCTTAGGTACTTTTTGTTTTTTTTTGTTATTAGTTTCTTGTTTGTAACTCAGAACTTTTTTTGTTTTCTTGATAACTTGTTTGTTTTGCTATTAATTTTTTGTTTTCTTATAAACTTTTCTGTTTTCTTAGTTATTTTTTTGTTTTGTTAATAACCTTTTTGTTTTCTTAGTTACTGTTTAGTTATTTTTAGTTGCCTTTATGTTTCCTTAGTTACTTTTGTATTCTTTTTAGTAAATTTTTCTATTTTCTGAGCTACTATTTTCTTCTCTGAATTTCTTTTGTGTTGTTGATTTAGGTTCTTATTTGTTATTTTTTAGTTTCTTTTGTGTTTAATTAGTAATTTTTATGTTTTCTTAAATTTTTTTGCTTTTTCAGTTTCTTTTTTGTTGTCTCAGTTTCTTTTAAATTTCTTAATTACTTTTTTCTGCTCATATAGTTTCTTTTATGTTTTCTTAGTTAATTTTTATGTTTTCTTAATTTTTTTTTGCTTTTTCAGTTTCTTTTTTGTTGTCTCAGTTTCTTTTAAATTTCTTAATTACTTTTTTTTGTTCCTTTAATTTCTCTTTTGTTTTCTTAGTTCCTCTTTTGTTTTTCTGTGTTGGGGTTTTTTTTACTTTGTTTTTGTTAGTTTCTATTAAGTCTTTGCTGTTTTTTTTGCATTATGATGTTCTGATGAGCGAATTGAAAAATAATGAATGTTGCATAATTGCAGTAAACCGATTTTCGAATGAATTTTACTCTTTGTGTAGGATATTTGACGTCTTGAAAAGGACGGTTTATTGAATTCAAAGTAATTGCTGCACTTAGGCCTTCCGAGCCGGATTATTCGGCAAAATATCATCTTTTGCGATTTTTATCTCCTGGCAGTTAGTAGCTAGTTCACTTCTTCGTCGTTGCGGATGGCGAGCTGAATGAAGATGACGAGGTTTTCTGGTCTTCTTCTTTTTTTATCACGATTAGCATTGCCTGCCACTTGAAGAACTTCAGCAGTTAGATATTCCATGACGGCAACCTGGCAGTCTCGAAAAACCAAAAAACCATTGTGAACCTAGAAAAAATCATGAAAATCTTTAAAAAAAAAAAACAAACAGGCGACCTAGAAAATTTCATAGATAATATCCTGGAAATCTTCAAAAAATCAAGACAATATCATGCGAATCGCAAAAAAAACCCGTAGGGACCTAGAAAAAGTCATTGAAATCTTTTAAAAAATCTTCAAAACTATATTCATAGCTGAAATGACATTGTCTGAACTCCAAATTAAGGAATGCATAAATAACGTATCCTTGTTTGATATAAAATAGCGCAGTCAGCTTCGATAACTAATCAGAAACCATCTGGCTCTGACAAGCCAATCCATATATCCAATCACGTTATAGATAGGATTTATCTATTGTTATCAGTCAGATATCAGTGATCGTAGTTCAAAGCAGAACATCAGTCAGTCTGTTACGAGATCGCAAGTAGATCGGTCGTGTTGTTTTAGTGCGCCGAGTGATGGCTGGTAAGGTGGTCATATTTTTGATTGTTTTTTTTCATTTCAAATTAAATATTTAATAATATTTATTGTTTCTGAAGAATTACATATTGTTTTAAATAGTTTTTTTATTAGGTTTTTTTTCGGAGTTTCTTTTTTGCTTTCTTAGTTTCGTTTTTGTTTTGTTAGTGTTTTTTTAATTATCTTAGTAATTTTTAGGATTTTTTGGTTTAGTTTTTGTTTTCTTAGTGGCCTTTTGTTTATTTTTAGTTTCTTTTTTGTAACTTAGAACATTTTTGTTTTCTTGGTAACTTTTTTGTTTTCTTGGTAACTTTTTTGTTTTCTTGGTAACTTTTTTGTTTTCTTGGTAATTTTTTTGTTTTCTTGGTAACTTTTTTGTTTTCTTGGTAACTTTTTTGTTTTCTTGGTAACTTTTTTGTTTTCTTTTTAACTTTTTGGTTTTCTTGCAAACTTTTTGTTTTCTCAGTAACTTTTTTGTTTTTTTAGCTACTTTTTTGTTTTATTTTTGTTTTCTTAGTTACTATTTAGTTTTTTGAATTGCCTTTTTGTTTTTTTTGTTCCTTTTTTATTTTTTTAGTAGTTTTTCTTTTTCTAAGTTACTTTATTTTTCTGCGTTCCTATTTTGTTTTCGCAGTTTTTTTTTTGCTTTCTCATTTCTTTTTTGTTTTCTTAGCTATTTGTTTTTGTTTTTCTAGTAACCCTTTTGTTTATATTGTTTTCTTAGTTTATGTTTTGTTTTATTAGTTTCTATTTTGTTTTCTCAGTTTCTGTTTTGTTTTCTCAGTTTCTGTTTTGTTTCTTAGTTACTGTTTTTTTTTGTGTTCATAGTAACTTTTTTTGTTTATTTAGTTTCTTTTGTGTTTTCTTAGTAACTGTTTGTTTTTTAATTTCTTTTTATTTTGTTTTATCAGTAACTTTTTTGTTTCATTAGTTTCGTTTTTGTTTTCTGAGTTTCTTCTTTGCTTTCTTAGTTTCGTTTTTGTTTTGAGAGTGTTTTTTTTTTATTTTCTTAGTATTGTTTAGGTTTTCCTGGTTTCTTTTTTGTTTTCTTAGGTACTTTTTGTTTTTATTTTTTTGTTATTAGTTTCTTGTTTGTAACTCAGAACTTTTTTTGTTTTCTTGATAACTTGTTTGTTTTCTTGGTAACTTTTTTGTTTTCTTGGTAACTTTTTTGTTTTCTTGGTAACTTTTTTGTTTTCTTGGTAATTTTTTTGTTTTCTTGCTAACTTTTTTGTTTTCTTGGTAACTTTTTTGTTTTCTTGGTAACTTTTTTGTTTTCTTGGTAACTTTTTTGCTTTCTTTTTAACTTTTTGGTTTTCCTGCAAACTTTTTGTTTTCTCAGTAACTTGTTTGTTTTTTTAGCTACTTTTTTGTTTTATTTTTGTTTTCTTAGTTACTATTTAGTTTTTTCAATTGCCTTTTTGTTTTTTTTTGTTACTTTTTTATTTTTTTAGCAGTTTTTCTATTTTCTAAGTTACTTTTTTTTCTGCGTTCCTATTTTGTTTTCGTAGTTTTTTTTTGCTTTCTCATTTCTTTTTTGTTTTCTTAGCTATTTTTTTTTGTTTTCCTAGTAACCCTTTTGTTTATATTGTTTTCTTAGTTTATGTTTTGTTTTATTAGTTTCTATTTTGTTTTCTCAGATTCTGTTTTGTTTTTTAGTTACTGTTTTTTTTTGTGTTCATAGTAACTTTTTTTGTTTATTTAGTTTCTTTTGTGTTTTCTTAGTAACTGTTTGTTTTTTAAATTTCTTTTTATTTTGTTTTATCAGTAACTTTTTTGTTTCATTAGTTTCGTTTTTGTTTTCTGAGTTTCTTCTTTGCTTTCTTAGTTTCGTTTTTGTTTTGAGAGTGTTTTTTTTTTATTTTCTTAGTATTGTTTAGGTTTTCCTGGTTTCTTTTTTGTTTTCTTAGGTACTTTTTGTTTTTATTTTTTTGTTATTAGTTTCTTGTTTGTAACTCAGAACTTTTTTTGTTTTCTTGATAACTTGTTTGTTTTCTTATTAATTTTTTTTTTCTTATATACTTTTCTGTTTTCTTAGTTATTTTTTTGTTTTGTTAATAACCTTTTTGTTTTCTTAGTTACTGTTTAGTTATTTTTAGTTGCCTTTATGTTTCCTTAGTTACTTTTGTATTCTTTTTAGTAAATTTTTCTATTTTCTGAGCTACTATTTTCTTCTCTGAATTTCTTTTGTGTTGTTGATTTAGGTTCTTATTTGTTATTTTTTAGTTTCTTTTGTGTTTAATTAGTAATTTTTATGTTTTCTTAAATTTTTTTGCTTTTTCAGTTTCTTTTTTGTTGTCTCAGTTTCTTTTAAATTTCTTAATTACTTTTTTCTGCTCATATAGTTTCTTTTATGTTTTCTTAGTTAATTTTTATGTTTTCTTAATTTTTTTTTGCTTTTTCAGTTTCTTTTTTGTTGTCTCAGTTTCTTTTAAATTTCTTAATTCCTTTTTTTTGATCATATAGTTTCTTTTGTGTTATCTTAGTTAATTATTTTGTTTTCTTAGCTAATTTTTTTTTTCATATAGTTTCTCTTTTGTTTTCTTAGTTCCTCTTTTGTTTTTCTGTGTCCGTTTTTTATTTTCTTAGTATCTTGTTTTGTTGTTTTTTTCTGTTATTTTTTGTTTAGTTTCTTTTTGGGGGTTTTTTTACTTTGTTTTTGTTAGTTTCTATTAAGTCTTTGCTGTTTTTTTTGCATTATGATGTTCTGATGAGCGAATTGAAAAATAATGAATGTTGCATAATTGCAGTAAACCGATTTTCGAATGAATTTTACTCTTTGTGTAGGATATTTGACGTCTTGAAAAGGACGGTTTATTGAATTCAAAGTAATTGCTGCACTTAGGCCTTCCGAGCCGGATTATTCGGCAAAATATCATCTTTTGCGATTTTTATCTCCTGGCAGTAAGTAGCTAGTTCAATTCTTCGTCGTTGCTGATGGCGAGCTGAATTAAGATGACGAGGTTTTCTGGTCTTCTTCTTTTTTTTTTATCACGATTAGCATTGCCTGCCACTTGAAGAACTTCAGCAGTTAGATATTCCATGACGGCAACCTGGCAGTCTCGAAAAACCATTGTGAACGTAGAAAAAATCATGAAAATCTTTAAAAAAAAAAAACAAACAGGCGACCTAGAAAATTTCATAGATAATATCCTGGAAATCTTCAAAAAATCAAGACAATATCATGCGAATCGTAAAAAAAACCCGTAGGGACCTAGAAAAAGTCATTGAAATCTTTTAAAAAATCTTCAAAACTATATTCATAGCTGAAATGACATTGTCTGAACTCCAAATTAAGGAATACATAAATAACGTATCCTTGTTTGATATAAAATAGCGCAGTCAGCTTCGATAACTAATCAGAAACCATCTGGCTCTGACAAGCCCATCCATATATCCAATCACGTTATAGATAGGATTTATCTATTGTTATCAGTCAGATATCAGTGATCGTAGTTCAAAGCAGAACATCAGTCAGTCTGTTACGAGATCGCAAGTAGATCGGTCGTGTTGTTTTAGTGCGCCGAGTGATGGCTGGTAAGGTGGTCATATTTTTGATTGTTTTTTTTCATTTCAAATTAAATATTTAATAATATTTATTGTTTCTGAAGAATTACATATTGTTTTAAATAGTTTTTTTATTAGGTTTTTTTTCGGAGTTTCTTTTTTGCTTTCTTAGTTTCGTTTTTGTTTTGTTAGTGTTTTTTTAATTATCTTAGTAATTTTTAGGATTTTTTGGTTTAGTTTTTGTTTTCTTAGTTGCCTTTTGTTTATTTTTAGTTTCTTTTTTGTAACTTAGAACTTTTTTGCTTTCTTGGTAACTTTTTTGTTTTCTTGGTAACTTTTTTGTTTTCTTGGTAACTTTTTTGTTTTCTTGGTAACTTTTTTGTTTTCTTGGTAACTTTTTTGCTTTCTTTTTAACTTTTTGGTTTTCTTGCAAACTTATTGTTTTCTCAGTAACTTTTTTGTTTTTTTTAGCTACTTTTTTGTTTTATTTTTGTTTTCTTAGTTACTATTTAGTTTTTTGAATTGCCTTTTTGTTTTTTTTTGTTACTTTTTTATTTTTTTAAGCAGTTTTTCTATTTTCTAAGTTACTTTTTTTTCTGCGTTCCTATTTTGTTTTCGTAGTATTTTTTTGCTTTCTCATTTCTTTTTTGTTTTCTTAGCTATTTTTTTTTGTTTTCCTAGTAACCCTTTTGTTTATATTGTTTTCTTAGTTTAGGTTTTGTTTTATAAGTTTCTATTTTGTTTTCTCAGTTTCTGTTTTGTTGATTAGTTACTGTTTTTTTTGTGTTCTTAGTAACTTTTTTTGTTTATTTAGTTTCTTTTGTGTTTTCTTAGTAACTGTTTGTTTTCTTGGTAACTTTTTTGTTTTCTTGGTAACTTTTTTGTTTTCTTGGTAACTTTTTTGTTTTCTTGGTAACTTTTTTGTTTTCTTTTTAACTTTTTGTTTTTTTAGCTACTTTTTTGTTTTATTTTTGTTTTCCTAGTTACTATTTAGTTTTTTGAATTGCCTTTTTGTTTTTTTTTTGTTACTTTTTTATTTTTTTAGTAGTTTTTCTATTTTCTAAGTTACTTTTTTTTCTGCGTTCCTATTTTGTTTTCGTAGTTTTTTTTTTGCTTTCTCATTTCTTTTTTGTTTTCTTAGCTGTTTGTTTTTGTTTTCCTAGTAACCCTTTTGTTTATATTGTTTTAATAGTTTCTATTTTGTTTTCTCAGTTTCTGTTATATATATATGTATATCTATCTATATATATATATCTATATATATATCTATATAAATATCTATATATATATCTATATAAATATCTATATATATATATCTATATCTATATATATCTATATCTATCTATATATATATCTATATCTATATCTATATCTATATCTATATCTATCTATCTATATATATATATATATATATATATATATATATATATATATATATATATATATATATATATATATATATATATATATATATATATATATATATATATATATATATGTATATATATATATATATATATATATATATATATATATATATATATATATATGTAAAAGTTAATGCTCTTATACATCTCATTAATTTAATTTTTAATTTTTAGAGAAACCCGTACTGGATACTCGCTCGAATAACTTCTGCATTTTCATTTTATTACCGCATTTACTGAACTCAAGAGCAAATCGAACAAATATATAAATCCATTTACAGTTGGATGGCCAGAAAAATCGGAATGAAGTAAGATACTTAATAGTCATTATCATTGAATGTTAACTGTATATTTAAAAATTACGATCAAAATTTCTTTAATTGACGATTATTGCAGATGCACAGACGAATGTTGTTTCATCAGTTCCTCATCAGCTTCGGGGGAACTTCAGGACCAAAAGCAAAACCTACATTTGAGCGTAATGAATACTGCAACTGCTGGCCTTCAAAGTTTCGTGCACATCAACTCAACTCGAATCTTGCCTGAAATATCTCTGATTTCGTAACAATTATCTAAATATTGGTAAAGTCATAATCATTGGCATTTAGTTGCGTAAGCGTTGCGATGTGCAGTTCAAACTAACTTGATTTAGTCATATTCTATGCATATTTTGTATGTTTTTGACAATATTGTGATAAATTCATGAAAATGAAGTTAATGAAATTATTCGCATACTGATTTGATGCCATATTTAGCTTTATTTAGTGTCTAGAGTTTTCATATCTTTAAGTACAACAGAAAAATATATAATTTATTAAATCATTATATCATTTGAATAGTTTTTCTTTGTTAGACATTTGTTAAGTTCTCCACTTTTCCATCAAAGGAATAGCTTGCCCCGCGAAATGAATAGCTGGGCTCGCGAAATAGCAAATGAATAGCTTGCCCCGCGAAATGAATAGCTTGGCTCGCGAAATAGCAAATGAATAGCTTGCCCCGCGAAATAAATAGCTGGGCTCGCGAAATAGCAAACGAATGTTTTCTTACCCCGCGAAATGAATAGCTTACCCCGCGAAATGAATAGCTTAGAATTTCAAACGCGATTTTCTCAGGATTGGCTTAGGCTAGGACCCTGAAAATGGTCGCAAAAGAAAGAGTTGATGGAGGCGCATCCTTGATACTACGCAGCGCCCGCTACCTTGTCTTCTTTCCCCGCGAAATAGCAAACGAATGTTTTCTTACCCCGCGAAATGAATAGCTTACCCCGCGAAATGAATAGCTTAGAATTTCAAACGCGATTTTCTCAGGATTGGCTGAGGCTAGGATCCTGAAAATGGTCGCAAAAGAAAGAGTTGATGGAGGCGCATCCTTGATACTACGCAGCGCCCGCTACCTTGTCTTCTTTCCCCGCGAAATAACAAACGAATGTTTTCTTACCCCACGAAATGAATAGCTTAGAATTTCAAACGCGATTTTCTCAGGATTGGCTGAGGCTAGGATCCTGAAAATGGTCGCAAAAGAAAGAGTTGATGGAGGTGCATTCTTGATACTACGCAGCGCCCGCTACCTTGTCTTCTTTCCCCGCGAAATAGCAAACGAATGTTTTCTTACCCCGCGAAATGAATAGCTTACCCCGCGAAATGAATAGCTTAGAATTTCAAACGCGATTTTCTCAGGATTGGCTGAGGCTAGGATCCTGAAAATGGTCGCAAAAGAAAGAGTTGATGGAGGCGCATCCTTGATACTACGCAGCGCCCGCTACCTTGTCTTCTTTCCCCGCGAAATAGCAAACGAATGTTTTCTTACCCCGCGAAATGAATAGCTTACCCCGCGAAATGAATAGCTTAGAATTTCAAACGCGATTTTCTCAGGATTGGCTGAGGCTAGGATCCTGAAAATGGTCGCAAATGAAAGAGTTGATGGAGGCGCATCCTTGATACTACGCAGCACCCGCTACCTTGTCTTCTTTCCCCGCGAAATAGCAAACGAATGTTTTCTTACCCCGCGAAATGAATAGCTTACCCCGCGAAATGAATAGCTTAGAATTTCAAACGCGATTTTCTCAGGATTGGCTTAGGCTAGGATCCTGAAAATGGTCGCAAAAGAAAGAGTTGATGTAGGCGCATCCTTGATACTACGCAGCGCCCGCTACCATGTCTTCTTTCCCCGCGAAATACTAACGAATGTTTTCTTACCCCGCGAAATGAATAGCTTACCCCGCGAAATGAATAGCTTAGAATTTCAAACGCGATTTTCTCAGGATTGGCTGAGGCTAGGATCCTGCAAATGGTCGCAAAAGAAAGAGTTGATGGAGGCGCATCCTTGATACTACGCAGCGCCCGCTACCTTGTCTTCTTTCCCCGCGAAATAGCAAACGAATGTTTTCTTACCCCGCGAAATGAATAGCTTAGAATTTCAAACGCGATTTTCTCAGGATTGGCTGAGGCTAGGATCCTGAAAATGGTCGCAAAAGAAAGAGTTGATGGAGGCGCATCCTTGATACTACGCAGCGCCCGCTACCTTGTCTTCTTTCCCCGCGAAATAGCAAGCGAATTTTTTCTTACCCCACGAAATGAATAGCTTACCTCGCGAAATGAATAGCTTAGAATTTCAAACGCGATTTTCTCAGGATTGGCTGAGGCTAGGATCCTGAAAATGGTCGCAAAAGAAAGAGTTGATGGAGGCGCATCCTTGATACTACGCAGCGCCCGCTACCTTGTCTTCTTTCCCCGCGAAATAGCAAACGAATGTTTTCTTACCCCGCGAAATGAATAGCTTAGAATTTCAAACGCGATTTTCTCAGGATTGGCTGAGGCTAGGATCCTGAAAATGGTCGCAAAAGAAAGAGTTGATGGAGGCGCATCCTTGATACTACGCAGCGCCCGCTACCTTGTCTTCTTTCCCCGCGAAATAGCAAACGAATGTTTTCTTACCCCACAAAATGAATAGCTTACCCCGCGAAATGAATAGCTTAGAATTTCAAACGCGATTTTCTCAGGATTGGCTGAGGCTAGGATCCTGAAAATGGTCGCAAAAGAAAGAGTTGATGGAGGCGCATCCTTGATACTACGCAGCGCCCGCTACCTTGTCTTCTTTCCCCGCGAAATAGCAAACGAATGTTTTCTTACCCCGCGAAATGAATAGCTTACCCCGCGAAATGAATAGCTTAGAATTTCAAACGCGATTTTCTCAGGATTGGCTTAGGCTAGGATCCTGAAAATGGTCGCAAAAGAAAGAGTTGATGGAGGCGCACCCTTGATACTACGCAGCGCCCGCTACCTTGTCTTCTTTCCCCGCGAAATAGCAAACGAATGTTTTCTTACCCCGCGAAATGAATAGCTTAGAATTTCAAGCGCGATTTTCTCAGGATTGGCTGAGGCTAGGATCCTGAAAATGGTCGCAAAAGAAAGAGTTGATGGATATAGCAAATAGCAAACGAATGTTTTCTTACCCCGCGAAATGAATAGCTTAGAATTTCAAGCGCGATTTTCTCAGGATTGGCTGAGGCTAGGATCCTGAAAATGGTCGCAAAAGAAAGAGTTGATGGAGGCGCATCCTTGATACTACGCAGCGCCCGCTACCTTGTCTTCTTTCCCCGCGAAATAGCAAACGAATGTTTTCTTACCCCGCGAAATGAATAGCTTACCCCGCGAAATGAATAGCTTAGAATTTCAAACGCGATTTTCTCAGGATTGGCTGAGGCTAGGATCCTGAAAATGGTCGCAAAAGAAAGAGTTGATGGAGGCGCATCCTTGATACTACGCAGCACCCGCTATCTTGTCTTCTTTCCCCGCGAAATAGCAAAAGAATGTTTTCTTACCCCGCAAAATGAATAGCTTACCCCGCGAAATGAATAGCTTAGAATTTCAAACGCGATTTTCTCAGGATTGGCTGAGGCTAGGATCCTGAAAATGATCGCAAAACAAAGAATTGATGGAGGCGCATCCTTGATACTACGCAGCACCCGCTACCTTGTCTTCTTGCCCCGCGAAATAGCAAACGAATTTTTTTTTACCCCGCGAAATGAATAGCTTACCCCGCGAAATGAATAGCTTAGAATTTCAAACGCGATTTTCTCAGGATTGGCTGAGGCTAGGATCCTGAAAATGATCGCAAAACAAAGAATTGATGGAGGCGCATCCTTGATACTACGCAGCGCCCGCTACCTTGTCTTCTTTCCCCGCGAAATAGCAAAAGAATGTTTTCTTACCCCGCGAAATGAATAGCTTACCCCGCGAAATGAATAGCTTAGAATTTCAAACGCGATTTTCTCAGGATTGGCTGAGGCTAGGATCCTGAAAATGATCGCAAAACAAAGAATTGATGGAGGCGCATCCTTGATACTACGCAGCGCCCGCTACCTTGTCTTCTTTCCCCGCGAAATAGCAAACGAATGTTTTCTTACCCCGCGAAATGAATAGCTTACCCCGCGAAATGAATAGCTTAGAATTTCAAACGCGATTTTCTCAGGATTGGCTGAGGCTAGGATCCTGAAAATGGTCGCAAAAGAAAGAGTTGATGGAGGCGCATCCTTGATACTACGCAGCGCCCGCTACCTTGTCTTCTTTCCCCGCGAAATAGCAAACGAATGTTTTCTTACCCCGCGAAATGAATAGCTTACCCCGCGAAATGAATAGCTTAGAATTTCAAATGCGATTTTCTCAGGATTGGCTGAGGCTAGGATCCTGGAAATGGTCGGAAAAGAAAGAGTTGATGGAGGCGCATCCGTGATACTACGCAGCGCCCGCTACCTTGTCTTCTTTCCCCGCGAAATAGCAAACGAATGTTTTCTTACCCCGCGAAATGAATAGCTTACCCCGCGAAATGAATAGCTTAGAATTTCAAACGCGATTTTCTCAGGATTGGCTGAGGCTAGGATCCTGAAAATGGTCGCAAAAGAAAGAGTTGATGGAGGCGCATCCTTGATACTACGCAGCGCCCGCTACCTTGTCTTCTTTCCCCGCGAAATAGCAAACGAATGTTTTCTTACCCCGCGAAATGAATAGCTTACCCCGCGAAATGAATAGCTTAGAATTTCAAACGCGATTTTCTCAGGATTGGCTGAGGCTAGGATCCTGAAAATGGTCGGAAAAGAAAGAGTTGATGGAGGCGCATCCTTGAAACTACGCAGCGCCCGCTACCTTGTCTTCTTTCCCCGCGAAAAAGCAAACGAATGTTTTCTTACCCCGCGAAATGAATAGCTTACCCCGCGAAATGAATAGCTTAGAATTACAAACGCGATTTTCTCAGGATTGGCTGAGGCTAGGATCCTGAAAATGGTCGGAAAAGAAAGAGTTGATGGAGGCGCATCCTTGAAACTACGCAGCGCCCGCTACCTTGTCTTCTTTCCCCGCGAAATAGCAAACGAATGTTTTCTTACCCCGCGAAATGAATAGCTTACCCCGCGAAATGAATAGCTTAGAATTTCAAACGCGATTTTCTCAGGATTGGCTGAGGCTAGGATCCTGAAAATGGTCGCAAAAGAAAGAGTTGATGGAGGCGCATCCTTGATACTACGCAGCGCCCGCTACCTTGTCTTCTTTCCCCGCGAAATAGCAAACGAATGTTTTCTTACCCCGCGAAATGAATAGCTTACCCCGCGAAATGAATAGCTTAGAATTTCAAACGCGATTTTCTCAGGATTGGCTGAGGCTAGGATCCTGAAAATGGTCGCAAAAGAAAGAGTTGATGGAGGCGCATCCTTGATACTACGCAGCGCCCGCTACCTTGTCTTCTTTCCCCGCGAAATAGCAAACGAATGTTTTCTTACCCCGCGAAATGAATAGCTTAGAATTTCAAACGCGATTTTCTCAGGATTGGCTGAGGCTAGGATCCTGAAAATGGTCGGAAAAGAAAGAGTTGATGGAGGCGCATCCTTGAAACTACGCAGCGCCCGCTACCTTGTCTTCTTTCCCCGCGAAATAGCAAACGAATGTTTTCTTACCCCGCGAAATGAATAGCTTACCCCGCGAAATGAATAGCTTAGAATTACAAACGCGATTTTCTCAGGATTGGCTGAGGCTAGGATCCTGAAAATGGTCGGAAAAGAAAGAGTTGATGGAGGCGCATCCTTGAAACTACGCAGCGCCCGCTACCTTGTCTTCTTTCCCCGCGAAATAGCAAACAAATGTTTTCTTACCCCGCGAAATGAATAGCTTACCCCGCGAAATGAATAGCTTAGAATTTCAAACGCGATTTTCTCAGGATTGGCTGAGGCTAGGATCCTGAAAATGGTCGCAAAAGAAAGAGTTGATGGAGGCGCATCCTTGATACTACGCAGCGCCCGCTACCTTGTCTTCTTTCCCCGCGAAATAGCAAACGAATGTTTTCTTACCCCGCGAAATGAATAGCTTACCCCGCGAAATGAATAGCTTAGAATTTCAAACGCGATTTTCTCAGGATTGGCTGAGGCTAGGATCCTGAAAATGGTCGCAAAAGAAAGAGTTGATGGAGGCGCATCCTTGATACTACGCAGCGCCCGCTACCTTGTCTTCTTTCCCCGCGAAATAGCGAACGAATGTTTTCTTACCCCGCGAAATGAATAGCTTACCCCGCGAAATGAATAGCTTAGAATTTCAAACGCGATTTTCTCAGGATTGGCTGAGGCTAGGATCCTGAAAATGGTCGGAAAAGAAAGAGTTGATGGAGGCGCATCCTTGATACTACGCAGCACCCGCTACCTTGTCTTCTTGCCCCGCGAAATAGCAAACGAATGTTTTCTTACCCCGCGAAATGAATAGCTTAGAATTTCAAACGCCATTTTCTCAGGATTGGCTGAGGCTAGGATCCTGAAAATGGTCGCAAATGAAAGAGTTGATGGAGGCGCATCCTTGATACTAACCAGCACCCGCTACCTCCACGCCTTCTCACAAAACGTTACCTGTGTAAATACGAATTTTAGCAAATTCATAGCTTGCCGCGCGGAATAGCAAATGAATAGCTTGCTATTTCGCGGGGCAAGAAGACATTCGTTTCCTATTTTCTCAGGATTGGCTGGGGCTAGGATCCTGAAAATGGTCGCAAATGAAAGAGTTGATGGAGGCGCATCCTTGATACTAACCAGCACCCGCTACCTCCACGCCTTCTCACAAAACGTTACCTGTGTAAATACGAATTTTAGCAAATTCATAGCTTGCCGCGCGGAATAGCAAATGAATAGCTTGCTATTTCGCGGGGCAAGAAGACATTCGTTTCCTATTTTCTCAGGATTGGCTGGGGCTAGGATCCTGAAAATGGTCGCAAATGAAAGAGTTGATGGAGGCGCATCCTTGATACTAACCAGCACCCGCTACCTCCACGCCTTCTCACAAAACGTTAGCTGTGTAAATACGAATTTTAGCAAATTAATAGCTTGCCGCGCGGAATAGCAAATGAATAGCTTGCTATTTCGCGGGGCAAGAAGACATTCGTTTCCTATTTTCTCAGGATTGGCTGGGGCTAGGATCCTGAAAATGGTCGCAAATGAAAGAGTTGATGGAGGCGCATCCTTGATACTAACCAGCACCCGCTACCTCCACGCCTTCTCACAAAACGTTACCTGTGTAAATACGAATTTTAGCAAATTCATAGCTTGCCGCGCGGAATAGCAAATGAATAGCTTGCTATTTCGCGGGGCAAGAAGACATTCGTTTCCTATTTTCTCAGGATTGGCTGGGGCTAGGATCCTGAAAATGGTCGCAAATGAAAGAGTTGATGGAGGCGCATCCTTGATACTAACCAGCACCCGCTACCTCCACGCCTTCTCACAAATCGTTACCTGTGTAAATACAAATTTTAGCAAATTAATAGCTTGCCGCGCGGAATAGCAAATGAATAGCTTGCTATTTCGCGGGGCAAGAAGACATTCGTTTCCTATTTTCTCAGGATTGGCTGGGGCTAGGATCCTGAAAATGGTCGCAAATGAAAGAGTTGATGGAGGCGCATCCTTGATACTAACCAGCACCCGCTACCTCCACGCCTTCTCACAAAACGTTACCTGTGTAAATACGAATTTTAGCAAATTCATAGCTTGCCGCGCGGAATAGCAAATGAATAGCTTGCTATTTCGCGGGGCAAGAAGACATTCGTTTCCTATTTTCTCAGGATTGGCTGGGGCTAAGATCCTGAAAATGGTCGCAAATGAAAGAGTTGATGGAGGCGCATCCTTGATACTAACCAGCACCCGCTACCTCCACGCCTTCTCACAAAACGTTACCTGTGTAAATACGAATTTTAGCAAATTAATAGCTTGCCGCGCGGAATAGCAAATGAATAGCTTTCTATTTCGCGGGGCAAGAAGACATTCGTTTCCTATTTTCTCAGGATTGGCTGGGGCTAGGATCCTGAAAATGGTCGCAAATGAAAGAGTTGATGGAGGCGCATCCTTCATACTAACCAGCACCCGCTACCTCCACGCCTTCTCACAAAACGTTAGCTGTGTAAATACGAATTTTAGCAAATTCATAGCTTGCCGCGCGGAATAGCAAATGAATAGCTTGCTATTTCGCGGGGCAAGAAGACATTCGTTTCCTATTTTCTCAGGATTGGCTGGGGCTAGGATCCTGAAAATGGTCGCAAATGAAAGAGTTGATGGAGGCGCATCCTTGATACTAACCAGCACCCGCTACCTCCACGCCTTCTCACAAAACGTTACCTGTGTAAATACGAATTTTAGCAAATTCATAGCTTGCCGCGCGGAATAGCAAATGAATAGCTTGCTATTTCGCGGGGCAAGAAGACATTCGTTTCCTATTTTCTCAGGATTGGCTGGGGCTAGGATCCTGAAAATGGTCGCAAATGAAAGAGTTGATGGAGGCGCATCCTTGATACTAACCAGCACCCGCTACCTCCACGCCTTCTCACAAAACGTTACCTGTGTAAATACGAATTTTAGCAAATTAATAGCTTGCCGCGAAAATAGCAAATGAATAGCTTGCTATTTTGCGGGGCAAGAAGACATTCGTTTCCTATTTTCTCAGGATTGGCTGGGGCTAGGATCCTGAAAATGGTCGCAAATGAAAGAGTTGATGGAGGCGCATCCTTGATACTAACCAGCACCCGCTACCTCCACGCCTTCTCACAAAACGTTAGCTGTGTAAATACGAATTTTAGCAAATTCATAGCTTGCCGCGCGGAATAGCAAATGAATAGCTTGCTATTTCGCGGGGCAAGAAGACATTTGTTTCCTATTTTCTCAGGATTGGCTGGGGCTAGGATCCTGAAAATGGTCGCAAATGAAAGAGTTGATGGAGGCGCATCCTTGATACTAACCAGCACCCGCTACCTCCACGCCTTCTCACAAAACGTTACCTGTGTAAATACGAATTTTAGCAAATTCATAGCTTGCCGCGCGGAATAGCAAATGAATAGCTTGCTATTTCGCGGGGCAAGAAGACATTCGTTTCCTATTTTCTCAGGATTGGCTGGGGCTAGGATCCTGAAAATGGTCGCAGATGAAAGAGTTGATGGAGGCGCATCCTTGATACTAACCAGCACCCGCTACCTCCACGCCTTCTCACAAAACGTTACCTGTGTAAATACGAATTTTAGCAAATTCATAGCTTGCCGCGCGGAATAGCAAATGAATAGCTTGCTATTTCGCGGGGCAAGAAGACATTCGTTTCCTATTTTCTCAGGATTGGCTGGGGCTAGGATCCTGAAAATGGTCGCAAATGAAAGAGTTGATGGAGGCGCATCCTTGATACTAACCAGCACCCGCTACCTCCACGCCTTCTCACAAAACGTTACCTGTGTAAATACGAATTTTAGCAAATTCATAGCTTGCCGCGCGGAATAGCAAATGAATAGCTTGCTATTTCGCGGGGCAAGAAGACATTCGTTTCCTATTTTCTCAGGATTGGCTGGGGCTAGGATCCTGAAAATGGTCGCAAATGAAAGAGTTGATGGAGGCGCATCCTTGATACTAACCAGCACCCGCTACCTCCACGCCTTCTCACAAAACGTTACCTGTGTAAATACGAATTTTAGCAAATTCATAGCTTGCCGCGCGGAATAGCAAATGAATAGCTTGCTATTTCGCGGGGCAAGAAGACATTCGTTTCCTATTTTCTCAGGATTGGCTGGGGCTAGGATCCTGAAAATGGTCGCAAATGAAAGAGTTGATGGAGGCGCATCCTTGATACTAACCAGCACCCGCTACCTCCACGCCTTCTCACAAAACGTTACCTGTGTAAATACGAATTTTAGCAAATTCATAGCTTGCCGCGCGGAATAGCAAATGAATAGCTTGCTATTTCGCGGGGCAAGAAGACATTCGTTTCCTATTTTCTCAGGATTGGCTGGGGCTAGGATCCTGAAAATGGTCGCAAATGAAAGAGTTGATGGAGGCGCATCCTTGATACTAACCAGCACCCGCTACCTCCACGCCTTCTTACAAAACGTTACCTGTGTAAATACGAATTTTAGCAAATTCATAGCTTGCCGCGCGGAATAGCAAATGAATAGCTTGCTATTTCGCGGGGCAAGAAGACATTCGTTTCCTATTTTCTCAGGATTGGCTGGGGCTAGGATCCTGAAAATGGTCGCAAATGAAAGAGTTGATGGAGGCGCATCCTTGATACTAACCAGCACCCGCTACCTCCACGCCTTCTCACAAAACGTTACCTGTGTAAATACGAATTTTAGCAAATTCATAGCTTGCCGCGCGGAATAGCAAATGAATAGCTTGCTATTTCGCGGGGCAAGAAGACATTCGTTTCCTATTTTCTCAGGATTGGCTGGGGCTAGGATCCTGAAAATGGTCGCAAATGAAAGAGTTGATGGAGGCGCATCCTTGATACTAACCAGCACCCGCTACCTCCACGCCTTCTCACAAAACGTTACCTGTAAAATACGAATTTTAGCAAATTCATAGCTTGCCGCGCGGAATAGCAAATGAATAGCTTGCTATTTCGCGGGGCAAGAAGACATTCGTTTCCTATTTTCTCAGGATTGGCTGGGGCTAGGATCCTGAAAATGGTCGCAAATGAAAGAGTTGATGGAGGCGCATCCTTGATACTAACCAGCACCCGCTACCTCCACGCCTTCTCACAAAACGTTACCTGTGTAAATACGAATTTTAGCAAATTCATAGCTTGCCGCGCGGAATAGCAAATGAATAGCTTGCTATTTCGCGGGGCAAGAAGACATTCGTTTCCTATTTTCTCAGGATTGGCTGGGGCTAGGATCCTGAAAATGGTCGCAAATGAAAGAGTTGATGGAGGCGCATCCTTGATACTAACCAGCACCCGCTACCTCCACGCCTTCTCACAAAACGTTACCTGTGTAAATACGAATTTTAGCAAATTCATAGCTTGCCGCGCGGAATAGCAAATGAATAGCTTGCTATTTCGCGGGGCAAGAAGACATTCGTTTCCTATTTTCTCAGGATTGGCTGGGGCTAGGATCCTGAAAATGGTCGCAAATGAAAGAGTTGATGGAGGCGCATCCTTGATACTAACCAGCACCCGCTACCTCCACGCCTTCTCACAAAACGTTACCTGTGTAAATACGAATTTTAGCAAATTCATAGCTTGCCGCGCGGAATAGCAAATGAATAGCTTGCTATTTCGCGGGGCAAGAAGACATTCGTTTCCTATTTTCTCAGGATTGGCTGGGGCTAGGATCCTGAAAATGGTCGCAAATGAAAGAGTTGATGGAGGCGCATCCTTGATACTAACCAGCACCCGCTACCTCCACGCCTTCTCACAAAACGTTACCTGTGTAAATACGAATTTTAGCAAATTCATAGCTTGCCGCGCGGAATAGCAAATGAATAGCTTGCTATTTCGCGGGGCAAGAAGACATTCGTTTCCTATTTTCTCAGGATTGGCTGGGGCTAGGATCCTGAAAATGGTCGCAAATGAAAGAGTTGATGGAGGCGCATCCTTGATACTAACCAGCACCCGCTACCTCCACGCCTTCTCACAAAACGTTACCTGTGTAAATACGAATTTTAGCAAATTCATAGCTTGCCGCGCGGAATAGCAAATGAATAGCTTGCTATTTCGCGGGGCAAGAAGACATTCGTTTCCTATTTTCTCAGGATTGGCTGGGGCTAGGATCCTGAAAATGGTCGCAAATGAAAGAGTTGATGGAGGCGCATCCTTGATACTAACCAGCACCCGCTACCTCCACGCCTTCTCACAAAACGTTACCTGTGTAAATACGAATTTTAGCAAATTCATAGCTTGCCGCGCGGAATAGCAAATGAATAGCTTGCTATTTCGCGGGGCAAGAAGACATTCGTTTCCTATTTTCTCAGGATTGGCTGGGGCTAGGATCCTGAAAATGGTCGCAAATGAAAGAGTTGATGGAGGCGCATCCTTGATACTAACCAGCACCCGCTACCTCCACGCCTTCTCACAAAACGTTACCTGTGTAAATACGAATTTTAGCAAATTCATAGCTTGCCGCGCGGAATAGCAAATGAATAGCTTGCTATTTCGCGGGGCAAGAAGACATTCGTTTCCTATTTTCTCAGGATTGGCTGGGGCTAGGATCCTGAAAATGGTCGCAAATGAAAGAGTTGATGGAGGCGCATCCTTGATACTAACCAGCACCCGCTACCTCCACGCCTTCTCACAAAACGTTACCTGTGTAAATACGAATTTTAGCAAATTCATAGCTTGCCGCGCGGAATAGCAAATGAATAGCTTGCTATTTCGCGGGGCAAGAAGACATTCGTTTCCTATTTTCTCAGGATTGGCTGGGGCTAGGATCCTGAAAATGGTCGCAAATGAAAGAGTTGATGGAGGCGCATCCTTGATACTAACCAGCACCCGCTACCTCCACGCCTTCTCACAAAACGTTACCTGTGTAAATACGAATTTTAGCAAATTCATAGCTTGCCGCGCGGAATAGCAAATGAATAGCTTGCTATTTCGCGGGGCAAGAAGACATTCGTTTCCTATTTTCTCAGGATTGGCTGGGGCTAGGATCCTGAAAATGGTCGCAAATGAAAGAGTTGATGGAGGCGCATCCTTGATACTAACCAGCACCCGCTACCTCCACGCCTTCTCACAAAACGTTACCTGTGTAAATACGAATTTTAGCAAATTCATAGCTTGCCGCGCGGAATAGCAAATGAATAGCTTGCTATTTCGCGGGGCAAGAAGACATTCGTTTCCTATTTTCTCAGGATTGGCCGGGGCTAGGATCCTGAAAATGGTCGCAAATGAAAGAGTTGATGGAGGCGCATCCTTGATACTAACCAGCACCCGCTACCTCCACGCCTTCTCACAAAACGTTACCTGTGTAAATACGAATTTTAGCAAATTCATAGCTTGCCGCGCGGAATAGCAAATGAATAGCTTGCTATTTCGCGGGGCAAGAAGACATTCGTTTCCTATTTTCTCAGGATTGGCTGGGGCTAGGATCCTGAAAATGGTCGCAAATGAAAGAGTTGATGGAGGCGCATCCTTGATACTAACCAGCACCCGCTACCTCCACGCCTTCTCACAAAACGTTACCTGTGTAAATACGAATTTTAGCAAATTCATAGCTTGCCGCGCGGAATAGCAAATGAATAGCTTGCTATTTCGCGGGGCAAGAAGACATTCGTTTCCTATTTTCTCAGGATTGGCTGGGGCTAGGATCCTGAAAATGGTCGCAAATGAAAGAGTTGATGGAGGCGCATCCTTGATACTAACCAGCACCCGCTACCTCCACGCCTTCTCACAAAACGTTACCTGTGTAAATACGAATTTTAGCAAATTCATAGCTTGCCGCGCGGAATAGCAAATGAATAGCTTGCTATTTCGCGGGGCAAGAAGACATTCGTTTCCTATTTTCTCAGGATTGGCTGGGGCTAGGATCCTGAAAATGGTCGCAAATGAAAGAGTTGATGGAGGCGCATCCTTGATACTAACCAGCACCCGCTACCTCCACGCCTTCTCACAAAACGTTACCTGTGTAAATACGAATTTTAGCAAATTCATAGCTTGCCGCGGGGAATAGCAAATGAATAGCTTGCTATTTCGCGGGGCAAGAAGACATTCGTTTCCTATTTTCTCAGGATTGGCTGGGGCTAGGATCCTGAAAATGGTCGCAAATGAAAGAGTTGATGGAGGCGCATCCTTGATACTAACCAGCACCCGCTACCTCTACGCCTTCTCACAAAACGTTACCTGTGTAAATACGAATTTTAGCAAATTCATAGCTTGCCGCGCGGAATAGCAAATGAATAGCTTGCTATTTCGCGGGGCAAGAAGACATTCGTTTCCTATTTTCTCAGGATTGGCCGGGGCTAGGATCCTGAAAATGGTCGCAAATGAAAGAGTTGATGGAGGCGCATCCTTGATACTAACCAGCACCCGCTACCTCCACGCCTTCTCACAAAACGTTACCTGTGTAAATACGAATTTTAGCAAATTAATAGCTTGCCGCGCGGAATAGCAAATGAATAGCTTGCTATTTCGCGGGGCAAGAAGACATTCGTTTCCTATTTTCTCAGGATTGGCCGGGGCTAGGATCCTGAAAATGGTCGCAAATGAAAGAGTTGATGGAGGCGCATCCTTGATACTAACCAGCACCCGCTACCTCCACGCCTTCTCACAAAACGTTAGCTGTGTAAATACGAATTTTAGCAAATTCATAGCTTGCCGCGCGGAATAGCAAATGAATAGCTTGCTATTTCGCGGGGCAAGAAGACATTCGTTTCCTATTTTCTCAGGATTGGCTGGGGCTAGGATCCTGAAAATGGTCGCAAATGAAAGAGTTGATGGAGGCGCATCCTTGATACTAACCAGCACCCGCTACCTCCACGCCTTCTCACAAAACGTTAGCTGTGTAAATACGAATTTTAGCAAATTAATAGCTTGCCGCGCGGAATAGCAAATGAATAGCTTGCTATTTCGCGGGGCAAGAAGACATTCGTTTCCTATTTTCTCAGGATTGGCTGGGGCTAGGATCCTGAAAATGGTCGCAAATGAAACAGTTGATGGAGGCGCATCCTTGATACTAACCAGCACCCGCTACCTCCACGCCTTCTCACAAAACGTTACCTGTGTAAATACGAATTTTAGCAAATTCATAGCTTGCCGCGCGGAATAGCAAATGAATAGCTTGCTATTTCGCGGGGCAAGAAGACATTCGTTTCCTATTTTCTCAGGATTGGCTGGGGCTAGGATCCTGAAAATGGTCGCAAATGAAAGAGTTGATGGAGGCGCATCCTTGATACTAACCAGCACCCGCTACCTCCACGCCTTCTCACAAAACGTTACCTGTGTAAATACGAATTTTAGCAAATTCATAGCTTGCCGCGCGGAATAGCAAATGAATAGCTTGCTATTTCGCGGGGCAAGAAGACATTCGTTTCCTATTTTCTCAGGATTGGCTGGGGCTAGGATCCTGAAAATGGTCGCAAATGAAAGAGTTGATGAAGGCGCATCCTTGATACTAACCAGCACCCGCTACCTCCACGCCTTCTCACAAAACGTTACCTGTGTAAATACGAATTTTAGCAAATTCATAGCTTGCCGCGCGGAATAGCAAATGAATAGCTTGCTATTTCGCGGGGCAAGAAGACATTCGTTTCCTATTTTCTCAGGATTGGCTGGGGCTAGGATCCTGAAAATGGTCGCAAATGAAAGAGTTGATGGAGGCGCATCCTTGATACTAACCAGCACCCGCTACCTCCACGCCTTCTCACAAAACGTTACCTGTGTAAATACGAATTTTAGCAAATTCATAGCTTGCCGCGCGGAATAGCAAATGAATAGCTTGCTATTTCGCGGGGCAAGAAGACATTCGTTTCCTATTTTCTCAGGATTGGCTGGGGCTAGGATCCTGAAAATGGTCGCAAATGAAAGAGTTGATGGAGGCGCATCCTTGATACTAACCAGCACCCGCTACCTCCACGCCTTCTCACAAAACGTTACCTGTGTAAATACGAATTTTAGCAAATTCATAGCTTGCCGCGCGGAATAGCAAATGAATAGCTTGCTATTTCGCGGGGCAAGAAGACATTCGTTTCCTATTTTCTCAGGATTGGCTGGGGCTAGGATCCTGAAAATGGTCGCAAATGAAAGAGTTGATGGAGGCGCATCCTTGATACTAACCAGCACCCGCTACCTCCACGCCTTCTCACAAAACGTTACCTGTGTAAATACGAATTTTAGCAAATTCATAGCTTGCCGCGCGGAATAGCAAATGAATAGCTTGCTATTTCGCGGGGCAAGAAGACATTCGTTTCCTATTTTCTCAGGATTGGCTGGGGCTAGGATCCTGAAAATGGTCGCAAATGAAAGAGTTGATGGAGGCGCATCCTTGATACTAACCAGCACCCGCTACCTCCACGCCTTCTCACAAAACGTTACCTGTGTAAATACGAATTTTAGCAAATTCATAGCTTGCCGCGCGGAATAGCAAATGAATAGCTTGCTATTTCGCGGGGCAAGAAGACATTCGTTTCCTATTTTCTCAGGATTGGCTGGGGCTAGGATCCTGAAAATGGTCGCAAATGAAAGAGTTGATGGAGGCGCATCCTTGATACTAACCAGCACCCGCTACCTCCACGCCTTCTCACAAAACGTTACCTGTGTAAATACGAATTTTAGCAAATTCATAGCTTGCCGCGCGGAATAGCAAATGAATAGCTTGCTATTTCGCGGGGCAAGAAGACATTCGTTTCCTATTTTCTCAGGATTGGCTGGGGCTAGGATCCTGAAAATGGTCGCAAATGAAAGAGTTGATGGAGGCGCATCCTTGATACTAACCAGCACCCGCTACCTCCACGCCTTCTCACAAAACGTTACCTGTGTAAATACGAATTTTAGCAAATTCATAGCTTGCCGCGCGGAATAGCAAATGAATAGCTTGCTATTTCGCGGGGCAAGAAGACATTCGTTTCCTATTTTCTCAGGATTGGCTGGGGCTAGGATCCTGAAAATGGTCGCAAATGAAAGAGTTGATGGAGGCGCATCCTTGATACTAACCAGCACCCGCTACCTCCACGCCTTCTCACAAAACGTTACCTGTGTAAATACGAATTTTAGCAAATTCATAGCTTGCCGCGCGGAATAGCAAATGAATAGCTTGCTATTTCGCGGGGCAAGAAGACATTCGTTTCCTATTTTCTCAGGATTGGCTGGGGCTAGGATCCTGAAAATGGTCGCAAATGAAAGAGTTGATGGAGGCGCATCCTTGATACTAACCAGCACCCGCTACCTCCACGCCTTCTCACAAAACGTTACCTGTGTAAATACGAATTTTAGCAAATTCATAGCTTGCCGCGCGGAATAGCAAATGAATAGCTTGCTATTTCGCGGGGCAAGAAGACATTCGTTTCCTATTTTCTCAGGATTGGCTGGGGCTAGGATCCTGAAAATGGTCGCAAATGAAAGAGTTGATGGAGGCGCATCCTTGATACTAACCAGCACCCGCTACCTCCACGCCTTCTCACAAAACGTTACCTGTGTAAATACGAATTTTAGCAAATTCATAGCTTGCCGCGCGGAATAGCAAATGAATAGCTTGCTATTTCGCGGGGCAAGAAGACATTCGTTTCCTATTTTCTCAGGATTGGCTGGGGCTAGGATCCTGAAAATGGTCGCAAATGAAAGAGTTGATGGAGGCGCATCCTTGATACTAACCAGCACCCGCTACCTCCACGCCTTCTCACAAAACGTTACCTGTGTAAATACGAATTTTAGCAAATTCATAGCTTGCCGCGCGGAATAGCAAATGAATAGCTTGCTATTTCGCGGGGCAAGAAGACATTCGTTTCCTATTTTCTCAGGATTGGCTGGGGCTAGGATCCTGAAAATGGTCGCAAATGAAAGAGTTGATGGAGGCGCATCCTTGATACTAACCAGCACCCGCTACCTCCACGCCTTCTCACAAAACGTTACCTGTGTAAATACGAATTTTAGCAAATTCATAGCTTGCCGCGCGGAATAGCAAATGAATAGCTTGCTATTTCGCGGGGCAAGAAGACATTCGTTTCCTATTTTCTCAGGATTGGCTGGGGCTAGGATCCTGAAAATGGTCGCAAATGAAAGAGTTGATGGAGGCGCATCCTTGATACTAACCAGCACCCGCTACCTCCACGCCTTCTCACAAAACGTTACCTGTGTAAATACGAATTTTAGCAAATTCATAGCTTGCCGCGCGGAATAGCAAATGAATAGCTTGCTATTTCGCGGGGCAAGAAGACATTCGTTTCCTATTTTCTCAGGATTGGCTGGGGCTAGGATCCTGAAAATGGTCGCAAATGAAAGAGTTGATGGAGGCGCATCCTTGATACTAACCAGCACCCGCTACCTCCACGCCTTCTCACAAAACGTTACCTGTGTAAATACGAATTTTAGCAAATTCATAGCTTGCCGCGCGGAATAGCAAATGAATAGCTTGCTATTTCGCGGGGCAAGAAGACATTCGTTTCCTATTTTCTCAGGATTGGCTGGGGCTAGGATCCTGAAAATGGTCGCAAATGAAAGAGTTGATGGAGGCGCATCCTTGATACTAACCAGCACCCGCTACCTCCACGCCTTCTCACAAAACGTTACCTGTGTAAATACGAATTTTAGCAAATTCATAGCTTGCCGCGCGGAATAGCAAATGAATAGCTTGCTATTTCGCGGGGCAAGAAGACATTCGTTTCCTATTTTCTCAGGATTGGCTGGGGCTAGGATCCTGAAAATGGTCGCAAATGAAAGAGTTGATGGAGGCGCATCCTTGATACTAACCAGCACCCGCTACCTCCACGCCTTCTCACAAAACGTTACCTGTGTAAATACGAATTTTAGCAAATTCATAGCTTGCCGCGCGGAATAGCAAATGAATAGCTTGCTATTTCGCGGGGCAAGAAGACATTCGTTTCCTATTTTCTCAGGATTGGCTGGGGCTAGGATCCTGAAAATGGTCGCAAATGAAAGAGTTGATGGAGGCGCATCCTTGATACTAACCAGCACCCGCTACCTCCACGCCTTCTCACAAAACGTTACCTGTGTAAATACGAATTTTAGCAAATTCATAGCTTGCCGCGCGGAATAGCAAATGAATAGCTTGCTATTTCGCGGGGCAAGAAGACATTCGTTTCCTATTTTCTCAGGATTGGCTGGGGCTAGGATCCTGAAAATGGTCGCAAATGAAAGAGTTGATGGAGGCGCATCCTTGATACTAACCAGCACCCGCTACCTCCACGCCTTCTCACAAAACGTTACCTGTGTAAATACGAATTTTAGCAAATTCATAGCTTGCCGCGCGGAATAGCAAATGAATAGCTTGCTATTTCGCGGGGCAAGAAGACATTCGTTTCCTATTTTCTCAGGATTGGCTGGGGCTAGGATCCTGAAAATGGTCGCAAATGAAAGAGTTGATGGAGGCGCATCCTTGATACTAACCAGCACCCGCTACCTCCACGCCTTCTCACAAAACGTTACCTGTGTAAATACGAATTTTAGCAAATTCATAGCTTGCCGCGCGGAATAGCAAATGAATAGCTTGCTATTTCGCGGGGCAAGAAGACATTCGTTTCCTATTTTCTCAGGATTGGCTGGGGCTAGGATCCTGAAAATGGTCGCAAATGAAAGAGTTGATGGAGGCGCATCCTTGATACTAACCAGCACCCGCTACCTCCACGCCTTCTCACAAAACGTTACCTGTGTAAATACGAATTTTAGCAAATTCATAGCTTGCCGCGCGGAATAGCAAATGAATAGCTTGCTATTTCGCGGGGCAAGAAGACATTCGTTTCCTATTTTCTCAGGATTGGCTGGGGCTAGGATCCTGAAAATGGTCGCAAATGAAAGAGTTGATGGAGGCGCATCCTTGATACTAACCAGCACCCGCTACCTCCACGCCTTCTCACAAAACGTTACCTGTGTAAATACGAATTTTAGCAAATTCATAGCTTGCCGCGCGGAATAGCAAATGAATAGCTTGCTATTTCGCGGGGCAAGAAGACATTCGTTTCCTATTTTCTCAGGATTGGCTGGGGCTAGGATCCTGAAAATGGTCGCAAATGAAAGAGTTGATGGAGGCGCATCCTTGATACTAACCAGCACCCGCTACCTCCACGCCTTCTCACAAAACGTTACCTGTGTAAATACGAATTTTAGCAAATTCATAGCTTGCCGCGCGGAATAGCAAATGAATAGCTTGCTATTTCGCGGGGCAAGAAGACATTCGTTTCCTATTTTCTCAGGATTGGCTGGGGCTAGGATCCTGAAAATGGTCGCAAATGAAAGAGTTGATGGAGGCGCATCCTTGATACTAACCAGCACCCGCTACCTCCACGCCTTCTCACAAAACGTTACCTGTGTAAATACGAATTTTAGCAAATTCATAGCTTGCCGCGCGGAATAGCAAATGAATAGCTTGCTATTTCGCGGGGCAAGAAGACATTCGTTTCCTATTTTCTCAGGATTGGCTGGGGCTAGGATCCTGAAAATGGTCGCAAATGAAAGAGTTGATGGAGGCGCATCCTTGATACTAACCAGCACCCGCTACCTCCACGCCTTCTCACAAAACGTTACCTGTGTAAATACGAATTTTAGCAAATTCATAGCTTGCCGCGCGGAATAGCAAATGAATAGCTTGCTATTTCGCGGGGCAAGAAGACATTCGTTTCCTATTTTCTCAGGATTGGCTGGGGCTAGGATCCTGAAAATGGTCGCAAATGAAAGAGTTGATGGAGGCGCATCCTTGATACTAACCAGCACCCGCTACCTCCACGCCTTCTCACAAAACGTTACCTGTGTAAATACGAATTTTAGCAAATTCATAGCTTGCCGCGCGGAATAGCAAATGAATAGCTTGCTATTTCGCGGGGCAAGAAGACATTCGTTTCCTATTTTCTCAGGATTGGCTGGGGCTAGGATCCTGAAAATGGTCGCAAATGAAAGAGTTGATGGAGGCGCATCCTTGATACTAACCAGCACCCGCTACCTCCACGCCTTCTCACAAAACGTTACCTGTGTAAATACGAATTTTAGCAAATTCATAGCTTGCCGCGCGGAATAGCAAATGAATAGCTTGCTATTTCGCGGGGCAAGAAGACATTCGTTTCCTATTTTCTCAGGATTGGCTGGGGCTAGGATCCTGAAAATGGTCGCAAATGAAAGAGTTGATGGAGGCGCATCCTTGATACTAACCAGCACCCGCTACCTCCACGCCTTCTCACAAAACGTTACCTGTGTAAATACGAATTTTAGCAAATTCATAGCTTGCCGCGCGGAATAGCAAATGAATAGCTTGCTATTTCGCGGGGCAAGAAGACATTCGTTTCCTATTTTCTCAGGATTGGCTGGGGCTAGGATCCTGAAAATGGTCGCAAATGAAAGAGTTGATGGAGGCGCATCCTTGATACTAACCAGCACCCGCTACCTCCACGCCTTCTCACAAAACGTTACCTGTGTAAATACGAATTTTAGCAAATTCATAGCTTGCCGCGCGGAATAGCAAATGAATAGCTTGCTATTTCGCGGGGCAAGAAGACATTCGTTTCCTATTTTCTCAGGATTGGCTGGGGCTAGGATCCTGAAAATGGTCGCAAATGAAAGAGTTGATGGAGGCGCATCCTTGATACTAACCAGCACCCGCTACCTCCACGCCTTCTCACAAAACGTTACCTGTGTAAATACGAATTTTAGCAAATTCATAGCTTGCCGCGCGGAATAGCAAATGAATAGCTTGCTATTTCGCGGGGCAAGAAGACATTCGTTTCCTATTTTCTCAGGATTGGCTGGGGCTAGGATCCTGAAAATGGTCGCAAATGAAAGAGTTGATGGAGGCGCATCCTTGATACTAACCAGCACCCGCTACCTCCACGCCTTCTCACAAAACGTTACCTGTGTAAATACGAATTTTAGCAAATTCATAGCTTGCCGCGCGGAATAGCAAATGAATAGCTTGCTATTTCGCGGGGCAAGAAGACATTCGTTTCCTATTTTCTCAGGATTGGCTGGGGCTAGGATCCTGAAAATGGTCGCAAATGAAAGAGTTGATGGAGGCGCATCCTTGATACTAACCAGCACCCGCTACCTCCACGCCTTCTCACAAAACGTTACCTGTGTAAATACGAATTTTAGCAAATTCATAGCTTGCCGCGCGGAATAGCAAATGAATAGCTTGCTATTTCGCGGGGCAAGAAGACATTCGTTTCCTATTTTCTCAGGATTGGCTGGGGCTAGGATCCTGAAAATGGTCGCAAATGAAAGAGTTGATGGAGGCGCATCCTTGATACTAACCAGCACCCGCTACCTCCACGCCTTCTCACAAAACGTTACCTGTGTAAATACGAATTTTAGCAAATTCATAGCTTGCCGCGCGGAATAGCAAATGAATAGCTTGCTATTTCGCGGGGCAAGAAGACATTCGTTTCCTATTTTCTCAGGATTGGCTGGGGCTAGGATCCTGAAAATGGTCGCAAATGAAAGAGTTGATGGAGGCGCATCCTTGATACTAACCAGCACCCGCTACCTCCACGCCTTCTCACAAAACGTTACCTGTGTAAATACGAATTTTAGCAAATTCATAGCTTGCCGCGCGGAATAGCAAATGAATAGCTTGCTATTTCGCGGGGCAAGAAGACATTCGTTTCCTATTTTCTCAGGATTGGCTGGGGCTAGGATCCTGAAAATGGTCGCAAATGAAAGAGTTGATGGAGGCGCATCCTTGATACTAACCAGCACCCGCTACCTCCACGCCTTCTCACAAAACGTTACCTGTGTAAATACGAATTTTAGCAAATTCATAGCTTGCCGCGCGGAATAGCAAATGAATAGCTTGCTATTTCGCGGGGCAAGAAGACATTCGTTTCCTATTTTCTCAGGATTGGCTGGGGCTAGGATCCTGAAAATGGTCGCAAATGAAAGAGTTGATGGAGGCGCATCCTTGATACTAACCAGCACCCGCTACCTCCACGCCTTCTCACAAAACGTTACCTGTGTAAATACGAATTTTAGCAAATTCATAGCTTGCCGCGCGGAATAGCAAATGAATAGCTTGCTATTTCGCGGGGCAAGAAGACATTCGTTTCCTATTTTCTCAGGATTGGCTGGGGCTAGGATCCTGAAAATGGTCGCAAATGAAAGAGTTGATGGAGGCGCATCCTTGATACTAACCAGCACCCGCTACCTCCACGCCTTCTCACAAAACGTTACCTGTGTAAATACGAATTTTAGCAAATTCATAGCTTGCCGCGCGGAATAGCAAATGAATAGCTTGCTATTTCGCGGGGCAAGAAGACATTCGTTTCCTATTTTCTCAGGATTGGCTGGGGCTAGGATCCTGAAAATGGTCGCAAATGAAAGAGTTGATGGAGGCGCATCCTTGATACTAACCAGCACCCGCTACCTCCACGCCTTCTCACAAAACGTTACCTGTGTAAATACGAATTTTAGCAAATTCATAGCTTGCCGCGCGGAATAGCAAATGAATAGCTTGCTATTTCGCGGGGCAAGAAGACATTCGTTTCCTATTTTCTCAGGATTGGCTGGGGCTAGGATCCTGAAAATGGTCGCAAATGAAAGAGTTGATGGAGGCGCATCCTTGATACTAACCAGCACCCGCTACCTCCACGCCTTCTCACAAAACGTTACCTGTGTAAATACGAATTTTAGCAAATTCATAGCTTGCCGCGCGGAATAGCAAATGAATAGCTTGCTATTTCGCGGGGCAAGAAGACATTCGTTTCCTATTTTCTCAGGATTGGCTGGGGCTAGGATCCTGAAAATGGTCGCAAATGAAAGAGTTGATGGAGGCGCATCCTTGATACTAACCAGCACCCGCTACCTCCACGCCTTCTCACAAAACGTTACCTGTGTAAATACGAATTTTAGCAAATTCATAGCTTGCCGCGCGGAATAGCAAATGAATAGCTTGCTATTTCGCGGGGCAAGAAGACATTCGTTTCCTATTTTCTCAGGATTGGCTGGGGCTAGGATCCTGAAAATGGTCGCAAATGAAAGAGTTGATGGAGGCGCATCCTTGATACTAACCAGCACCCGCTACCTCCACGCCTTCTCACAAAACGTTACCTGTGTAAATACGAATTTTAGCAAATTCATAGCTTGCCGCGCGGAATAGCAAATGAATAGCTTGCTATTTCGCGGGGCAAGAAGACATTCGTTTCCTATTTTCTCAGGATTGGCTGGGGCTAGGATCCTGAAAATGGTCGCAAATGAAAGAGTTGATGGAGGCGCATCCTTGATACTAACCAGCACCCGCTACCTCCACGCCTTCTCACAAAACGTTACCTGTGTAAATACGAATTTTAGCAAATTCATAGCTTGCCGCGCGGAATAGCAAATGAATAGCTTGCTATTTCGCGGGGCAAGAAGACATTCGTTTCCTATTTTCTCAGGATTGGCTGGGGCTAGGATCCTGAAAATGGTCGCAAATGAAAGAGTTGATGGAGGCGCATCCTTGATACTAACCAGCACCGCTACCTCCACGCCTTCTCACAAAACGTTACCTGTGTAAATACGAATTTTAGCAAATTCATAGCTTGCCGCGCGGAATAGCAAATGAATAGCTTGCTATTTCGCGGGGCAAGAAGACATTCGTTTCCTATTTTCTCAGGATTGGCTGGGGCTAGGATCCTGAAAATGGTCGCAAATGAAAGAGTTGATGGAGGCGCATCCTTGATACTAACCAGCACCCGCTACCTCCACGCCTTCTCACAAAACGTTACCTGTGTAAATACGAATTTTAGCAAATTCATAGCTTGCCGCGCGGAATAGCAAATGAATAGCTTGCTATTTCGCGGGGCAAGAAGACATTCGTTTCCTATTTTCTCAGGATTGGCTGGGGCTAGGATCCTGAAAATGGTCGCAAATGAAAGAGTTGATGGAGGCGCATCCTTGATACTAACCAGCACCCGCTACCTCCACGCCTTCTCACAAAACGTTACCTGTGTAAATACGAATTTTAGCAAATTCATAGCTTGCCGCGCGGAATAGCAAATGAATAGCTTGCTATTTCGCGGGGCAAGAAGACATTCGTTTCCTATTTTCTCAGGATTGGCTGGGGCTAGGATCCTGAAAATGGTCGCAAATGAAAGAGTTGATGGAGGCGCATCCTTGATACTAACCAGCACCCGCTACCTCCACGCCTTCTCACAAAACGTTACCTGTGTAAATACGAATTTTAGCAAATTCATAGCTTGCCGCGCGGAAT